>JAVTVY010008892.1:0-43021 GCA_036873755.1 Hanleya hanleyi | reverse complement strand
CCAAGCTGACTGACCACCGCCATCGGTTGAATGCGTCACCCGCGCCCTGATGAATACCATAAGATGCCGCACATAGTCTCTATGTCTACATGCTGATCGTTGACTTGAGCTCAGTAAACACTTGTACATAATGTGACGGTGCGTTAAATAATAAAACATGGTGTTTGATATTTCAATTTGTTTTGCTGTGAACATACTAAACATACCCAAGGCGGCTCCCCCAGCCTGGATATGATGTAACATTGGGGATAATAAACTGTATAAACCTTGCTGAACTTGTTGTTATTCATGACAACCGCTTTCCGCTATACTTGGATGAAATATATACAGAATTCCCTGTCTGCGCATGCGCAGAATGGTGACAACGGCCGAGCCACTAGTCCAGTCCGATGCCCCTTCACATAAGCTTCACTTTGATACCTCACTCGACCCCATCGGACCATTATTGGCTTCGCTAGCTCCAAAACGTCTATTTCCATACCCTTGGGCCACCGCGCATGCACAGAATGCCACTAGTTCAACCCCACACCCAGCCCATCAGATGCCCCTTCACGAATGCTTCACATGGATACCTCATACAACTCCATTGGACCATTATTGGCTCCTCTAGCTCCAAAATGTCTATGTCCATACCCTTGGGCCACCGCGCATGCGCAGAATGCCACTATTTCAACCCCACACCCACTCCTTCAGATGCCCCTTCACGAATGCTTCACATGGATACCTCATACGACTCCATCGGCCCATTAGGGAATCCCCTAGCTCCAAAACGTCTATTTCCATACCCTTGGGCCACCGCGCATGCGCAAAATGCCACTAGTTCAACCTCACACCCAGCCCATCAGATGCCCCTTCACGAATGCTTCACAAGGATACCTCATACGACTTCATCGGCCCATTATTGGCTCCTCTAGCTCCAAAATGTCTATGTCCATACCCTTGGGCCACCGCGCATGCGCAGAATGCCACTAGTTCAACCCCACACCCAGCCCATCAGATGCCCCTTCACGAATGCTTCACATTGATACCTCATATGACCCCATTGGACCATTAGTAACTCCCCTAGCTCCAAAATGTCTATTTCCATACCCTTGGGCCACCGCGCATGCGCAGAATGCCACTATTTCAACCCACTAGTCCAGTCAGATGCCCCTTCACATAAGCTTCACTTTGATACCTCACTCGACCCCATCGGACCATTATTGGCTTCGCTAGCTCCAACACGGCTATTTCCATACCCTTGGGCCACCGCGCATGCGCAGAATGCCGCTAGTTCAAACCCGCTAGTCCAGTCAGATGCCCCTTCACCTGGGCTTCACTTTGATACCTCACTCGACCCCACTGGACCAGTAGTAACTCACCTAGCTCCAAAATGTCTATGTCCATACCCTTGGGCCACCGCGCATGCGCAGAATGCCACTAGTTCAACCCCACACCCACCCCATCAGATGCCCCTTCACCTAAGCTTCACATGGATACCTCACTCGACTCCATCGGCCCATTAGGGACTCCCCTAGCTCCAAAACGTCTATGTCCATACCCTTGGGCCACCGCGCATGCGCAGAATGCCACTAGTTCAACCCCACACCCAGCCCATCAGATGCCCCTTCACGAATGCTTCACATGGATACCTCATACAACTCCATTGGGCCATTATTGGCTCCTCTAGCTCCAAAACGTCTATGTCCATAGCCTTGGGCCACCGCGCATGCGCAGAATGCCACTATTTCAACCCCACACCCACCCCATCAGATGCCCCTTCACCTAAGCTTCACATGGATACCTCATACGACTCCATCGGCCCATTAGGGACTCCCCTAGCTCCAACACGGCTATTTCCATACCCTTGGACCACCGCGCATGCGCAGAATGCCACTAGTTCAACCCCACACCCAGTCCATCAGATGCCCCTTCACGAATGCTTCACTTTGATACCTCACTCGACCCCACTGGATCAGTAGTAACTCCCCTAGCTCCCAAAACGTCTATTTCCATACCCTTGGACCACCGCGCATGCGCAGAATGACGCTAGTTCAACCCCACACCCAGCCCATCAGATGCCCCCTCACATAGGCTTCACATTGATACATCACTCGACCCCACTGGACCAGTAGTAACTCCCCTAGCTCCAAAACGGCTATTTCCATATCCTTGGTCCACACGAGTTGTCTCCCTTGCGTCAATGTATGCAGATGGCGCTACGGTCGACGCCGTGATGGGGAAAGGGCGTCCCCGCACCATCCTGGAGCCGCCATTTTGTTTGTTGTTTTCTTGCGGAGATACACGGGACAGTAAACACTCGACCCTAGGGTGGTACAGATGCTAGACTGATCCTATTAACATGGTACAACACCTATAGATTATGTTTATTACTAGGACGTCAGCGAAATGCTAGTACCCATCCTCCGCATGGCAGAACTGTACAACCCAGAACAAGTCTAGACATGCCTTGATCTCTCACTCGATGCCGCCATCTTAAACCCACCATCCACCACCCCACCACAGCCGCCATCTTAAACCCACCATCCACCACCCCACCACAGCCGCCATCTTAAACCCAGCATCCACCACCCCACCACAGCCGCCATCTTAAACCCACCATCCACCACCCCACCACAGCCGCCATCTTAAACCCACCATCCACCACCCCACCACAGCCGTCATCTTAAACCCACCATCCATCACCCCACCACAGCCGCCATCTTAAACCCACCATCCACCACCCACCCACCACAGCCGCCATCTTAAACCCACCATCCACCACCCACCACAGCCGCCATCTTAAACCCACCATCTACCACCCACCCACCACAGCCGCCATCTTAAACCCACCATCCACCACCCACCCACCACAGCCGCCATCTTAAACCCACCATCCACCACCCACCACGCATGCGCACACCGCCACAATACCGCCACATTTTTTGTGCTGTGACGTCACAAAAGGTTCTGCGCATGCGCAGTGAAGCGCCATTGCGTCGAAATGCTCGCTCTATACTACTTACCTTGTTAGATAGAGATGACGTGTTTGACACTTCACTGGAATGACAGTTTATGTAACGTTGACGTCGGATAGCAATTTTTGTTTGATTTCACAGAAATTCGGATGATTATGGGCAGGCAAAACCCGTGAAAGCATTGCTGATTTGCAAATAATTATCTTGGGTTATTATTTTCGGACCAATAAGCCATGTGTATGCTATCAAATCAAACACGTTTACACTAAGGGTGTGTCGATTGGAGCTGAACGCCCCAGCATATCGAGCTCCACTGTATGACCGTATATACTGTATGGTCAAATTGTATTGAACAGTTGCTACCCGACGCAACATCAATCAAGTCTTTCACCCGGTCAATCGCAGTGCAGAACGCATAGAAAATCATTCAAAACGAAGACTGTGTTTTTAGCTGACAGTCGACCTATTCCCCGTTAAACAAACGAAGCCAACATTCAACTCAAACTATGAAAAGAAGCTATTTAGCTGGACTATAGTGCATGCCTCGACGCACCGCTTCACAATATTATATATATATTTAATACAAGTGTACTTGTATGTGCTATATGCCCGCACAGGTGAATTGAGCTTGGTTGAATTTGGATGAGAATTTAGGAGGACCCTCGGATCGACGCCTGCAGGTGAGGTTCCCCAAGAAATATTGCCAGGGTTTATTAACTTGTTTTAGCGGCATTCGTATTTTACAAAACATCGAAAATAGTGATTTGATTGCAGTAATTACTTGTGAATGGATCGATATTAGCCCTTTTGGCTAGGGTTGATAGGGGTTTTCCCCTATTTTAGGGGTAAAGTCCGTGTTCCGCTTTTTATATTTTCGGGACAAAATCCTAATTTTGCATGCACCCACCCCATTGACTTGATAGGCAGGTCCCAATAAGCCCAGGGACCGATATTAGCCCTTTTGGCTAGGGTTGATAAGTGTTTTCCCCTATTTTAGGGGAAAAGTCCGTGTTCCGCTTTTTATAGTTTCGGGATGCTTCACTTTGATACCTCACTCGACCCAATCGGACCATGCAGCGTATTTGAAGTCTGGGGACTACTTTTTCTCCGCGGAAGCTTTTTTCCGCGACCGCATCACCACCAGACCGCATCACCGCGGAAGAATACATGCCCAGGGGCCCTTTGCCGGAACTATAGTGACCCGGAGTTACCTCCCCCCTAGATTGGAACTCTTCTGTGTTGAAGGTAGTTTTCCTCCCCAACGATCACATGATCGCCACGTGATCAAGTTCCACCTCAAATTTTACCCGGGGAACAATTAATGAGGTCAACCTGGCCTTAAATCAGTAATATATACTACTTATGATAAAATTGGCTATCGCCCTATTCTCCATATACGTACTAATCCGCAAGCATAATATCCAAATTTTTATCTCTGCTTGTTAAAAGTTAATTAGTTAATTAATTAGCTGGGCAATATCGTCAACTATTTCTTTATTTTCCAAGATTATTTAATTGATAAATCATCAGGCTGCGAGGGCCTTAGGTTTGCACAGAGGGCTAAAGGAAGTGCATGGTTAAACCTTGTTAGATAGAGATGACGTGTTTGACACTTCACTGGAATGACAGTTTATGTAACGTTGACGTCGGATAGCAATTTTTGTTTGATTTCACAGAAATTCGGATGATTATGGGCAGGCAAAACCCGTGAAAGCATTGCTGATTTGCAAATAATTATCTTGGGTTATTATTTTCGGACCAATACGCCATGTGTATGCTATCAAATCAAACACGTTTACACTAAGGGTGTGTCGATTGGAGCTGAACGCCCCAGCATATTGAGCTCCACTGTATGACCGTATATACTGTGTGGTCAAATTGTATTGAACAGTTGCTACCCGACTATAGTGCATGCCTCGACGCACCGCTTCACAATATTATATATATATTTAATACAAGTGTACTTGTATGTGCTATATGCCCGCACAGGTGAATTGAGCTTGGTTGAATTTGGATGATAATTTAGGAGGACCCTCGGATCGACGCTTGCAGGTGAGGTTCCCCAAGAAATATTGCCAGGGTTTATTAACTTGTTTTAGCGGCATTCGTATTTTACAAAACATCGAAAATAGTGATTTGATTGCAGTAATTACTTGTGAATGGAGAGAATCTCGATGATTTGTATTATGATTGAAGAGCCAATCAATGCGTGTAATTAACATCGGAATTAACTATCAATATTGGATCAGACTGAAGTTAGTTGAACTGAGACTTACTTAATAACTGAATAAGTACGCGTAATATATGACCATTTTGACCGGACTTTGTGAACTGAGGGCGAGTGGGTTATTTCAGGTAAAATTGTTGGTATCTATAGTTGCCAGTCTTCTAACCCGTAAAAGAGGATTTTTATAACAAAGTAAGTCAACCATCATCCTGATAGGACGCATCCTCGCTGAAACCAGGGGTATCTCTATCCTAGATATTGTTCGCCTTTGGCTCACAAATAGATACCGCGACGTGGTGAAGATGGATAGGACGATACCCGTCATGATAGTGACGTCCGGGAACTATACCATATTCTTCTAACTAAACATAAACAGGTAGATTATTTACCTCACAAAAGGAATATAATAAAGAATTACATAATGTCATCCGCATATATTAATAAATACTATTTCTGTGTCATGGCGTGAAAATAGGAGGAATAATCACATGTACAAGAAATAATAACCGTGCATACATGCACATATGCACTGTGACCGAGCTGTTGAAAAATCGAAGGAGACACGGCGAAAAGGTAAACCACCTGTGTTATGGTATGCAGCTGTCGCTGTATATACATGTACTACACAATAGCAACAAAAAAAAAACATATCGAACGACATATATTCTCATGCTAATATCTATTCAGATCCGGGGAGAATTTCCGCAGAAAGAAATCCTCCATCTCTAGTCTTCTAGATGAATTTCCGCAGAAATCTCTAGTCTTCTAGATGAATCTTCGGTTTTCAGCTTGTAGAAGGGGAACATTCTGAACTTCAAATCCAAATTTTTGGCACATTCCCCTGTGTGTTTACTAACATGATGTCTGAGGGCGGGTGTATTTATTTGTTGTCGATGTACTCGGGTGCGGTTACGAAGTGTATCATCCGTTTCTCCTATATAGATACTCGCGCAACCATTACAACAAAGAACATAGATAAGGTTTTGAGTGCTACAGTTCATGTTGTTCCGTACCTCGAAGTTGTTTCAAAACAAACATGATACATTTTACGAGCGTATATATACTGGTCTAATTGCTAATGGTTACAGAAGTAAATAAAAGAAAACTCAGCACATATCAGTAAATAACTATCCCAGTTAGAGTCCGTTCATACAGGGGATTTTAAGATACCCAGCTGTGAAATATGGACAATTCATTAATGACGTATACGTCTGGTAGAGCATGTCCAACATAATTGATGTACCAAGTATCAAGTTGAAATTCGGTCGGGAAAGGGGTTAAAATAGCCAGTTAGTTATTCAGTTAGCTATTCAGAACAGCGCCCCCTGGCGGCGGATCGGGAAACTAATGACGTCATTTGGTAGAGCTTGTCTCACATAGTTTATGTACCAAGTATCAATGTGATATTCGGTCGGGAAAGGGGTTGAAATAGCCACTTAGTTATTCAATCAACTATTCAGAACAGCGCCTCCTGGCGGCGGATCGCGAAACTAATAACGTCATTTTGTAGAGCTTGTCTCGCATAGTTTATGTACCAAGTATCAAGGTGATATTCGGTGGGGAAAGGGGAATATATATTGTATAATACAGGACATAAATGATACAATACAGGACAGATATGGTATAATACGGCACAGATTTGATATAATACAGGACAGATAATGTATAATACAGCACAGAATTGGTATAATACAGAACATATATTCTATAATACAGGACAAATATGGCACAATACAGGACACATTTGGTATAATACAGGACAAATATTGTATAACACAGGACAGATATGGTATAATACAGCACAAATATGCTATAATTCTGGACAGATATGGTATAATACAGCACAGATATGGTATAATTCAGGACAGATATGTTATAATACAGTACAGCTTGGGTATAATGCAGGGCAGATATGGTATAATACAGCAAAGATATGGTATAATGCAGGACAGATATGGTATAATAGAGGGGAATACAGAGCAGATACGGTATAATACAGGACATATATGGGTCATTCCATGAAATGGGGTCACCACTAAGCACTCAAACTTAAAACCAGTGAATTTTCTAAAATATTGTATGTATTTTATAAACATTTATTCCTATTTAATGCCAGATACAAGTAGATATACATAAGATAACATCTTAGTTATATGTACACCCATTACTTTTGGAGGACCATCGATGTCAGCATATGAAGACACCCACCGACCCCAAAAATGTGACATTGCAAATATTGCAATCATTGATGCTTTTGTTTGCACTGTGTGCATGAATTGCTAATAAATTTGACCAAGGAAACAACTTAAAGTATCGATCTGGCTCATGTCTTTCAATTTATTTTAGTTTATTTCATATCAGTCACCCTTAAATGCAAATTCTGGATGCACGAAACCCTCAAAATTCAGGTTGCGCGTGTAACGCTTGGTGTCCTCTTTTGTTACTTACCTTACCTCTTACCTGTCACCAAGAAAATGTCATTCAATATACTTTTATGTCTCGCTTTCGTGTCCTCTTTCATGTGGTTACACGCACCACCCTCGGCTTGCATTTTACTTATTTTTTTTTTGGCATGAATTACAATGTGCAGCAATGGAACCCAATATTTGTGACATGGCTGGTGGAGCCACTTTAGAGTAGGTGTCATATAATGAGGCAATTGCAAAAAATAGCGGGTAAGTAGTATTGTGCTTTTTCGCGTCCTGAACAGTTACCTTTGCCACTTCGTTACATGTGTGACAAACAAATGTTGATTCCAGAAGAAAGAAAGTGAAACTAAGACCAGTCTTACATATAAAATGTTCATGTGCCATGATCAGTTTGATGGTGAAGTCTAGAGTTTGATGGCGACCTAGTATGGTGATTTCACATGATGTATGCAAAAGGACACGAAGCCATTTTTGGTGTCCAGGTTACACGCATCACTTGATTGGATTGAGGCAGTCAATGCCACTAAATATGCTGACTAAGAATAGGATTAAATATTCTAACAATTTGATCATGTTTTTATTCTATTTGACACTTAAATTAACGTGTTATGTGGTGAAATTTGCATACAGTTTGGTGTCCTCGTTACACGCGCAACTTCAGTATTTTATTTTTCTCCCAAATTGTGGAATATTATCCGTTTTCTTATGTTTTCCGAATCTCTGTATATCAATATTATCCCTGACTTAGTGCAGCCAGGAACTGACATCTTTTCAAAATTGGTTTGCATGTCACACTTTGGTACCCCCATTTCATGGAATAACCCATATGGTACAATACAGGACAGATACCGTATAATACAGTACAAATTTGGTATAGTACAAAACATATATTGCATAATACTGGACAGATATTGTATAATACAGGACAGATATTTTATTATACAGCACAGATATGGTATAACACAGGACAGATGTTGTATAATACAGCACAGATTTGGTTTAATACTTTAACCGCTGGCGTGTATGGCCAAATAATAGAAACCAAAACACAGGCTACGGGGTTGTGAGTCTGTTGCTTTATTATCACTGACGCACAAAGAGATAAACCCTGTAAATATACATAAAACTGCGATAAGCAATACAATCAATATATAATATAGATAGGTACAAGTTAACATATATGACAGACTTGTACGGACAGTAGTATCAGTTAAACTATCCAAATATTTCCAAATAGAAGCCAGAGATATATTACTATACTTTATAGCAATCGTCAATCACAATACGTCACAAGACGTCCGTAAATAAAATCTCCAATCAAGGGAGATCACCCAATAGATATCCTTGACCATATCATAGGACGTATCAGATACTATAAACCATTAATATAATTACAGATAGTAATATCCACAATACACACACAATGTAAATATTTAGCCTACCCTGTGGGTGACACTGGGGCATGCGTCGCTGCTTGATAATGCAGCCCACGTCAGTCGTGCGCCCGCCAAATCTATATAAACAAACACTAGAATACAGTACATGTATCTAGCTAAACATTACATATGAAACTATTACAAAATAGCTACATTTACTAGTCTCCATAAGTGGACAATTACTCTTACAAAAATATAGAAATAATCCAGAGACACACACACAGATATGCACACAATTCACACATCATGCATGCATTCAACTCTTTCCCATGAGGAGCTAGATTATTAGAAATAAGCAAAGGAAATATTATTAATAAAAAATGGCTACTCTGCTACTTTTCTACAAAATAAAGTAGAATCCACATTATACTACCATTAATCTAGTAGCAAGCTTACATTAAATAAATATAGTAATACAACAACCAACCTTAGTTCCAATCCAGACATCAGTCCAGAAAATCCTCAAATTAATAATACTGGTCCGTTCTGCATACAGTCTGAGTGGCAAGTGGCAGTTAGTTGTGCAGAAGATTTAAAAGCAGAGTATGACAAATTCAAAATACAGCCAATCATAATATCCCGTGTTGGAAGATTTGAACTAGTGACCAATCACTAAGCAGGTTCAGTCTGCTTAGTAACACAATGCGTATCTACCAACAGGTTCTAAGTTAAACAAAGACAAAAGGCATTTAAAACAATACCAACTCTGAACATATAGAATTCCAATTCAGAGCAGGTAAAGATTAACTCTCTACATGTACTAACTATCTACATTAACCCGTACATGTAGCATTAATTAAATTCATAAAAGTGGTACCGACCACACACTTCCCCCCTCCGGGTAATGACGTCCGCGTCATTTCCGCTTGCCCGTAATCAAACCCACGAGGGCAGTAGTAACTCCATCCGGTTGATCGACTAAGACTCCTTCGGCTAACAATGAACTTAAATAATTAGCTCGTACCAGCCAGTCCTGGTTTGCCACAGCGGAGAGTGGAAACTCCCCTCGTCCCATCCAGTCTGGCTGCCTCCGTGTTCTGTTCGACCTCTGGAGATCTGGCTCTGTCTCCGCGGCTACGGGTTCCACACCACCGGTTTGCAACTCACCATCTTCTAGAGATTCAGCAGTAGCGTGCCCTTGAAGATGTGCTGTATCCTCAGAAATATCTCCCCTCAACCCTTCTTCTGAAACAGCCATTTCTTCTTCTACGACAGTATCATCCTCATTGCTGTTCACTTCAGCTGGCCTGTCTACTGGGTTGTCAGTAGACGCCGAAGCTCCAGGGGGTTGGGTGTATACTATCACCACATGTTCATCATCCGAATCATCATCATCGTCCCTTGCTGGCGTATTCACCGGCACTGATGGTGATGGAATCTTCTTCCTAGGCTTTGGCACTGGCATCTTCTTCCTAGGCTTTGGTCGACTAACTGATGATGGCGCCTGTTTCTGTGTAGTGTTCTCTTCCTTCCCTCTCCATTCTCCTTCACCAACTACATATACTGGTATGGATGGATTGGGTTGGTCAAGTACAACATACACATCATCCCCCCACTTGTGTCTCCCATCAAACACGACGTTCTTCACAAGTACTCTATTACCTTTCTCCACAACTGCAGCTCTAGCCTTTTGATCAAAGTATCTCTTCTGCTTAGACTGAGACTTTTGTACTGTTGATGTTGCGATGTCATATGCATCCTTCAAGCGTTAACGCAATCCCTTCGTGTAGCTCGATATTGATACAGACTTCTTTGGCTCAATATCGAGCACAAACGCCAAGTCGACAGGCAGTCTTGGGTGCCTCCCAAACATCAGAAAGAACGGAGATGTCCCTGTTGTCTCGCGACGAGTACAGTTGTAGGCGTGGACCAATGGGCCGACGAATGCTTTCCAGTTCTTCTTGCTTTCTGCATCCAGTGTGCCGAGCATGTCACAGAGTGTACGATTAAATCGCTCGTACATACCATTGCCCATTGGGTGGTAGGGTGTTGTACGCCATTTGGAGATATCCAGCAGCTGACACAATTCACTCATTACCTTGCTCGTAAAATTGGCTCCCTGGTCTGAGTGAATTCGCTTAGGTAATCCGTAGCGAACAATGAAATTGTTGAAAAAACCCTCAGGTGTTGTCTTCTCCGTCATGTTCTTGGTAGGGTAGGCTTGAGCATATCTCGTAAAATGATCCGTAGCCACCAGTATATGCTCAAGACCTCCCTTTGATGGTTCAAGGGTCAGAAAGTCCATGCATACCATACCAGCTCAAGGTGTCCTGATTTTGTGATGCTGACCAGAGGAGCTCGTCCTGATGCTGGTGTCTTGCGTCGTACACAGCGTTCACAACCACGCAGATGCATTTCAACATCCTGGGGCATCCCTGGCCAATAGAACCTTTCTCTCAATAGAGACAGTGTTCTATCCCTGCCAGGGTGACCGACGTTGTCATGCAAACTGCGCAGTGCTGCAGCCTGACATCGTGCTGGTAAGACCAGCTGATCTTGCTCGGTTCCATCAATCTTGGGCGTTCGGTAGAGGACACCTCTCTTCAGACGGAAATGCTGGAAATTCTTCACTAAAGTGGTCATCACCTGATCACCTGCGACTTTACATCTGTCTGGCTTTGTACCTGCTCTAAGATGTGCCATCATTCGGACCAGAGATGGATCCTTGGCTTGCGCCCTTCTCCATTCAGTTGCATTTAGATCACACTGCCCTTCTGTCAGCTCTGTGTAATCATCCACAGTATCGGCAGTCACACACAAACTCTCAACTAGGTTTGAGACATGGACAGCTCCACAGATTGCGCTCACAGATTCCCTGGGGATACTCTCAACATCTGACTCCTCCCTCTCTGGTAGCCGTGAAAGTATATCCGCATCGATGTTGGCTTTTCCTGACCTGTACCTGATGCTGAAGTTATAACATGCCAGGGCCGCCAACCATCGATGTCCAGTAGCATCCAACCGAGCGCTCGTCAATGCGTAAGTTAGAGGGTTGTTGTCTGTCAGCACTACAAAGTCATGCCCATACAAGTAGTCGTGGAACTTCTCTGAAATAGCCCACTTCAGACATAGAAACTCCAATTTATGAGCTGAATAGTTCTTTCAGAGCGAGTGAGTACTCTACTTGCATAGGCGATGGCCCGTAGCTTGTCATCTTGCTCCTGGTATAGCACGGCCCCTAACCCTTGCGTACTCGCATCAGTATGGAGTTCGAAGGGCTTTAAGTAGTCTGCATAACCCAAGATGGGTGGACTGCAAAGGCGCTGTTTTAACTGCTCGAAAGCCTGTTCCTGGACAGAGCCCAAGTCCAGCTTGTACTCTTTGGACGTGGTCGAGTCTTCTTAGACGCTGATTTTGGCATGAGGTCCGACAGTGGTCTGGCTACCTTCGAAAAAAGTCTTTAATAAATTTGCGGTAGTAACCAGCAAACCCCAGGAACTGCCGGACCTTCTCTGGGCTGGATGGAGTTGGCCACTCCCTGATAGTCTCCACTTTCTCAGGATCAACTTCAATGCCATCAGCGGAGACGATGTAGCCAACAAATCGCACTCGACGTATGAAGAACTTGCACTTGCTGGGTGCCAGCTTCAACCTAGATTCTTGTAGTCGTTGAAAGACGAGTCCCAGTCTCTCGATATGTTCCTCATACGTCTTAGAGAAAATTATCAGGTCATCTAGATATATGAGGCAGATGTTGAGATGGAGTCCCTGTACGCAATCCTCCATAAGACGCTGGTAGGTAGCTGGAGCATTGGATAGCCCAAATGGCATCCGGTTATACTCCCAGAATCCTATCCAGAACCGAAAAGTCTTTCATGCCACCCAAACAATCAAGAAGTTCTTTAATCCTGGGCAAGGCATAGGGGTCCTTTATTGTTCGATTGTTCAGCTGGCGGTAGTCAATGCACATCCTTAGTCTCCCATCCTTCTTCCGTGCTAGAACAACGTTGGATGCCCATGGACTATGTGATGGTCGAATAACCCCAGCGGACAGCAGTTGTTGAAGGTGAGTCTTGACCTCTTCATACATGGCCGGTGGTATGCGCCGATGTCTCTGCTTGAATGGCGTTTCATCGTATAGTTTGATACGATGATGTACCATTGTACTATGCCCAAGGTCGTCATCACTGGTTGAAAAGATATGCTGGAACCTTGATATCAGATCAAGGCCTTGTTGTATTGCCTCAGCAGATAGTCCATCCTTCTCTATTTCAATTTGTTCCATCGTTTCGTTCGAGGTCCTTCTCATGCAACACCATACTTCTGTAAGCTAAATACCAGGGGGTATGTAGCGCTGCTTTTTGCAAGAACCTAGTCCCATGTGTGCTCTTGCAAGTTTCAAGAAGATGGCCCAAGATGTTCGTTCCAAGTAATGCTGGGACTCTGGCATTGTATCTTGTCTCCGGAACCACTTAAAATATACCGAATACTGATTCAGGCGAATCAACTCCTCCTCGAGACACTGTCACACTAGCTTCAATAAACCCACGATATGGAAACGGTTCTCCACCAGCACACTCTATGTGTAAAATATCATCCAGGGACTTCATCGGAACATGAGGCAGATGATTCTCATAAAATGACTGAGAGATTATTGAAACAGTGGCACCCGTGTCCAATAAAGCTCTCACAGGCACACCATCGAGCAATACATCTGCCTCATTTGCACTGCCCACCAACCCATCAGGTACTCGTTTAGTGCCGGAGCGCTCGCGATGACCTTTGGGTGACCCCTCCCCATAGGCCTGTGCCAGTTTAAAGGACGCTGCTCAGTGTTCCGACGACGGTGGTCAAGGAGAAACCTACAGCCAACAGCAATGTGCCCGGTATATCCACATCGAAAGCAAGTTGGCTCTTCTCTTTCCCGGGAGTGTCCGCCTTTATTTGAACTAGCTGTCGCTCCACGTAACCTCTCACGCCCTTGGTTGAGGGGAGGGCCATTACGTGGAGGAATCTAAGGTTGTTGTGGGACTTCCTCATTCACGTATCTTTGTGCCTGGATGGCGGATGTTCTGCTCCGTTGGCCCCGTCGCTGACTAAAGGTGTTCGCAGGCGGGGCACTGGCAGCGGCCTACTGTTGGTACAGGAAGGCCTCACCTTGGCGATGTTCCTTTAGCTCTGCCAGTTCAGCCCTAATTTCCTTCATCATCTCTCGAAGATCTGAAACTTCCTTCTTGCTCGCACTTGGGTTATTGGAGGGAGCAGTTGTAGTTGAATTTTTAGATGTGGTACTCTCCTTCCATCGGTTAAGATCAAACTCAACTTCTCTCAAACACAGCCGGAGGTCATCAAAGTTTGATAGGGTGTCATACTTATGGGCTGCTAGTCCTTTCAGTGCTGGCTTAAGTCCATCCCACATCCTTGTCCGTAACATCTCATCCTGTTCCTCCAGGGGAATAGGGCGGCGCTCAGACATTTGAAAAATCAAATTTTCCAAACAACAACTCCAGGCGGCGACATCTTCATTCTCCCGTTGGCTAGAGCTGTAGAACTCAGACATGAGGGCTTCTCGACGCCGCAGAGTCCCGAATGCACTCTTCATTTTGGCCAATAATTCGTCTACTCCAGCTTGGTGTCCAAGTTTCATAGAGAGTAGTGCTGCCTCACCTTTCATGGACTTCCGGATGGCCTGTAGGATGACGTCAGGAGTGTGGCTTGTAGATTTCACCAAGCAGTCTTCCTCAAACCTCCACAGATCATATGGCGTATCCTTTCCTGGTTCTCCGCTAAAAAATGGCACCTTGGGATACTGGTGATAGGTTGCGATACTAGGAGCTGGTGTCGAAGACGCTGATATAGCAGAGTTGTCTTCTCTTTTTCATCTGGATCGCCCCCTCCTGTTGTGACATACCCTGAAGCCAACTCTTGAAATCAGCGGTAGTGTCTGCCTTTGGAGACATCCCTAATTTCTCAAAGACAGTCAGCATGTTCCTCATCTCTTCTGAACTGAACTCCATCTTGGATCAAATCGATACTGCAACAAGCACACGAATCAAGAAAGGATGGCACCAACAAGTTAAGAAAAGGCACAACACAGGTTAAGGACTGGCGCGACAAGGTAGGTATAGGCGCGACCTCAAATTAATTAGTGAAAGCGGAATGGACACTGCGGATATGCAATGCAGATCCAGGTGAAACATGAAAGTTACACAATAAAACAAGTAACCAAGCGTGACAAGAAACTGCGCAAGTAAGACGCACGTGGTATGATGCGCGATGCAAGTAACAACGAGTGACGAGAGTGCGACACGCGACAACACGCGATATTTGCGATAACGTGTGACGAGTCCGACACGCAAAACGCAAGACACGCGCGGTACAATGCGTGATTCGCGTAATAACACGCGACGTGAAACTGCGACACGCGACACACAGTGTGAAACTGCGACACGCCACACACGATGTGAAACTGCGACTTGCAAGTAGGACACACTCGGTACAATAGCTACGCCAGTATTACCTGAACAATGTAATGGATTTATCAATAACTGTTTACAGTAAAGTTACTGACTCTGACCCTGAAACAAAAATTGTTGGTTAGAGGACCTTCAATCAACTGTCTCCAAAGCATGAACGGTGTAATGTGTATATATAAATATACAAGCGTCTAGTCCGTCATTCACAGTTCAGCCGTCGTCCATTAAAGAATATCCGCGATAGCAATGCAATCACAGTAATATCACAGTAAAAGTCGTCCACAATATACTACAATACTAATTACTAATAGACTTCAGCTATAACATGATAAAATAATTTACATACTTGTGCTCACTAGAAGGTTAGTAGGATATGTGACAGTGTTACTGTTTGTTAGTATTAGTTCAATAGTGCAAGTCCAAGTCTGTCTGCATATATACGGTATACCTATGCCTGCTTGCCAAGGCTGAATACCCCCCAAAAATATATCAAACTGCTCTGAAGAAAAACCTGAAACATAAATTGATGGGGGTTGGGGGCAGCAGCAAACAACAAACAATTCAATTCAAACACACTTCACTCATCCAAAATCATCTTTCACACTTCTACAAAAATGATATACTTATCAGGAAACAAATAGCTATCATAAACAAAAGAATGATATTGGATAGGCCGCTTGACTGAAGGATAATCGATTAATACAGTATGGTGTCTCAAAACAATAATACCAAGGGTGATCGTGTCTCTGAAGTGACAAAAGGCAATCGCTGTATGTAATATGACTGAAGCAGAGCTAATATATAAACACAGTGTAGGCTTGTATCAATTCACTCTGCTCTGATTAACAATCTCCTTGTTGTTGTTGATGAGGTTTTTTTTTAATTTAATTTGCTTTCTATAGTATAATCAGAATACAGAAATTATACCACTAATTGTAATGATTTGACGTTCAGTAGTAGAAAGCAGGTAGATATGTAATAATAATAATAATAATAAAGTATATGGCACGTTTAATCTGAATGCCTGAGTTGCATTTTCAATGTTGCACATATATAAACAGTGTCAATGTAGCATATCCCACTGGATCAGCCTATATGCTGAAAGAAGTCCATTGGTAATGTTCACAATTCATACGATTCCTGAAATCATGGGGTACGTGAAGCGTGTTGTTCAGCACAATTGGTTTCAAAGTTCACTGGAATCAGGAATTGTCATTCACTGGTATCACACATATCCTGGGAACCAGTCATCATTTTGGAAGAAGTGGAGCAGACCAATCAATTCTGTGGGAATCCGGGCCAGGACATGGAGGCGTACCAATCACAGGCTTCTATTCGACAGCAACAGACCTCACTGCAGGCTCCATTTGTAACCGCTGGCGTTTATGGCCAAATAATAGAAACCAAAACACAGGCTACGGGGTTGTGAGTCTGTTGCTTTATTATCACTGACGCACAAAGAGATAAACCCTGTAAATATACATAAAACTGCGATAAGCAATACAATCAATATATAATATAGATAGGTACAAGTTAACATATATGACAGACTTGTACGGACAGTAGTATCAGTTAAACTATCCAAATATTTCCAAATAGAAGCCAGAGATATATTACTATACTTTATAGCAATCGTCAATCACAATACGTCACAAGACGTCCGTAAATAAAATCTCCAATCAAGGGAGATCACCCAATAGATATCCTTGACCATATCATAGGACGTATCAGATACTATAAACCATTAATATAATTACAGATAGTAATATCCACAATACACACACAATGTAAATATTTAGCCTACCCTGTGGGTGACACTGGGGCATGCGTCGCTGCTTGATAATGCAGCCCACGTCAGTCGTGCGCCCGCCAAATCTATATAAACAAACACTAGAATACAGTACATGTATCTAGCTAAACATTACATATGAAAATATTACAAAATAGCTACATTTACTATTCTCCATAAGTGGACAATTACTCTTACAAAAATAGAAATAGAAATAATCCAGAGACACACACACACAGATATGCACACAATTCATAAATCATGCATGCATTCAACTCTTTCCCATGAGGAGCTAGATTCTTAGAAATAAGCAAAGGAAATATTATTAATAAAAAATGGCTACTCTGCTACTTTTCTACAAAATAAAGTAGAATCCACATAATACTACCATTAATCTAGTAGCAAGCTTACATTAAATAAATATAGTAATACAGTACAAAACGTAGTAAACATAGCAACAACTAACCTTAGTTCCAATCCAGACATCAGTCCAGAAAATCCCCAAATTAATAATACTGGTCCGTTCTACATACAGTCTGAGTGGCAAGTGACAGTTAGTTGTGCAGAAGATTTTAAAGCAGAGTATGACAAATTCAAAATACAGCCAATCATAATAGCCTCCTGTTGGAAGATTTGAACTAGTGACCAATCATTAAGCAGCTTCAGTCTGCTTAGTAACACAATGCGTATCTACCAACAGGTTCTAAGTTAAAGCAAGGACAAAGGACATTTAAAACAATACCAACTCTGAACATATAGAATTCCAATTCAGAGCAGGTAAAGATTAACTCTCTACATGTACTAACTATCTACATTAACCGGTACATGTAGCATTAACTAAAATACACAAAGCTGGTACCGGCCAGAATACAGCACAGATTTGGTATAATACAGGACAGATACTGAATAATACAGGGCAGATTTGGTATAATAATGACATATATGGTATAATAGAGGACAAATATGGTACAATACAGGACAGATTTGGTATAATACAGGATAGATATTGTATAACACAGGACAGATATGGTATAATACAGCACAGATTTGGTATAATGCAGGACAGATGTGGTATAACACAGCAAAGATATGGTATAATGCGTGACAGATATGGATGGTCCATCTCTACACCAAATACCTTCCTTCACTGCCTCAAAATGCTCACTTTCGCTACTACTCGTCCTGATGACGTCACCAATGACGTCACAGGTGACGCGAGCATCCCTCAAATCGGATGTACACCCCAAGAACTACACGATGACACCTCCCACGACGCATTCGGACCAATAGTGGTCCATTTCTACGCCAAATACCTTCCTTCACTTACCAAAATGCCCACTTTCGCTACTACTCGTACTGATGACGTCACCGATGACGTCACAGATGCTGTGGACAGCCCTCAAATCGGGGTCTACACCCCGAGAGCTACAAAATGACACCTCCCAAGACACATTCGGACCAATAATGGTCCATCTCTACCCCAAACACATCCCTATGCACCCCCAAAATGACCACTTTACTTAATACACCCAACTGCGCATGCGTAGATTGACGCGACTTGCAATAAAAAACACGCCATTCTGACTCTACCCCACAAAAGCTTCACTTTGACACCTCCCACGACTCATTCGGACCCATAGTGGTCCATCTCTACCCCAAACACACCCCACCGCACCCCCAAAAATGCCTGCTTTCTATACTACGGTCAGATTGCTCATGCGCAGAATATTGAAAACGGACGATGCATTAGTGCAGTCGGATGTTCCTCCACGAGAGCTTCAAAATAAGACCTCACACGACACCATAGGACCACTAGGAGCTCACCTTGACCCCAGGCGTTGTCAGGCGTATGACTCAAAACCGTAACGCTGGGGTCCGGCTGGATATCCAGGCTCTTCTGGACTGTGGGTATAGGCGGGCTCTCCGTCATCGCATCACCAGTGGCGTTCGTCTCCCCGGGCTCATCTTCACTGAGTCTGACCTTCCGCGGCTCCTCTTCATTGGGAAGTTGTCGCTCATGCCATGGTACCGGGGCATGAATCAAACGTTGGTGTACTACGTGATCGAAATCATTCACTCGTCTGCACGACTTGCGCCGCCATGACGCTACCAAGCACGAAGGAACCGCCCGGTATAGCTGTACGATATGTACACTGTCATTTCAGCGCCCGGATCATTTACAGCGCCACACACGTGCACGCCATGAAGTACACAAGCGTCCATGCGAAGAATGTGGTCGGCTTTTCAAACTGACCAGTCAGTTGCTGCGACACCAACGCATACGACACCGTGTTCCGCAGCCACGTTTGTAGGTAGAGGAGGCCGCAGGCACCAGTATCGAGACAGTAGAAACTCCCACCCATCGCACGAGGGCTGATGATGATGTCGCCCTAATTCAACAGTCAAATTCCGACGACAATAACTTGGGCCAGATTTTGTACGACGTGGAGGGCAAAGTACACTTCGTGGACGAACCCATAAATGTTCCTAGCGATCTGTTACACGAAGACCAGCCAGTGAGTGACATCTATCGGCGCCATTGGCCCATGATCCGACACTGTTTCTACCGTCATCGCCCTATTCAAGATATCTACAATTTCCGACTGACCGACCTCGCCCGTCTACGCAGCTACGTGGAAGCCATCTTCAACGATCAAACTACGGCCTTCAATTTGAATCTGGTGTTTGGTTATGTGCTGCAGCATAAGGACACAGACCATGGCCGATACTTTTAACCGAGCAGTAACATCCGGGTATTTGACCAACCGTTTACCATCATTAACCGGGCGTCGCTAGAGGCGATGCTGGAGAAACTGGACACCGTGGATCCCTTGGAATGGGCCCAACAACAAGGCTCCAACACACAATGGGTCGTAGAGAGGGTGACCAATGTCACGTTTTTCGTTACCAAGCTGATCGACCACCCCCATCGGCTGAATGCGTCACCCATGCACTGATGAATACCATAACATGCCGTACATACTCTATATATCTACATGCTGATCGTTGACGGCGTCAACGCCAGGTGGTGGTGGTGTGAGGATAATAAAACATGTATTACGCAATGTGCCTGTTGTTGTTGATGTCTCTTGGTTGTGTTTATATTGAATGGGTCTGAGCATATTGATGCGATGAGAAGAAGTTTTCGGAGAGAACGTAATTCTACATTGTGCACGGATAGACACAAACACAAACTCACACACGCGCGTAATGCGGCTCATGAAAACCCCGGATGTAAGATGAGGACCCGGATGTAAAACCACAGTACCCGGATGGAAGACGGAGGAACGCGCGCAATGCGGCTCAGTCGTACACCAGTACATCTCGGTCCTCGACTTGGGGGTATTTGAACTGAGTGTGCTAAAAATAGATCACAAGCTAGCGTGCTATAAAAGGGAAGCGGCCTGGCCGTTTCATCAGACACTCTGTCAACCACCAGATGTTCACTTGCACAACTTGCCAGAAGCAGTTTACTCGTCTGCACGACTTGCGTCGCCACGAGGCCTCCACCCACAACGATGCACGGTATACTTGTATAACCTGCGCACGGTCATTCAATCGGAAGGATCATTTACTGCGCCATGAGATTGCACTCCACGGAGTGCGACGGTACAATGTAACGATTGTGGTCGACTCTTCAAACGATCCAGTCGGTTGCTGCGACACCAACGTTTGATTCATGTCCCGGTACCATGGCATGAGCGACAACTTCCCACTGAAGAGGAGCCGCGGATGGTCAGACCCAGTGAAGAGGAGCCCGGGGAGACGAACGCCACTGGTGATGCGATGACGGAGAGCCCGCCTATACCCACAGTTCAGGAGAGCCTGGATATCCAGCCGGACCCCAGCGTTACGGTTTCGAGTCATACGCCTGACAACATCGAACATTTTCTGGACGAGCCCATAAATGTTACTAGCGATCTCTTACAGGACGCACATCTAGTGAGTGACATCTATCGGCGCCATTGGTCCATGACACGGCAATGTTTCAACCGTCTTCGCCTTATTCAAGATATCTACAATTTCCGACTGACCGACTCGCCCGTCTACGTAGGTACGTGGAAGCCATCTTCAACGACCAAACTACGGCCTTCAAATTCAATCAGGCGTTTGGTTATGTGCTGCAGCATAAGGGCACAATCCAAGTCCGATACTTTTACCCGAGAGTAACATCCGGGTATTTGACCAACCGTTTACCTTCATTAACCGGGCGTCGCTAGAGACGATGCTGGAGAAACTGGACACCGTTGATCCCTTGGAATGGGCCCAACAACAACGCCCCAACACCAAGTGGACAGTGGAGAAGGTGACCAATGTTACGTTTTTCGTTACCAAGCTGACCGACCACCCCCATCGGCTGAATGCGTCACCCTTGCACTGATGAATAGCATAACATGCCGTATATACTCTCTATATCTACATGCTGATAGTTGACTTGAGCTCAGTAAACATTAAATGTGACGGTGCTTTAAATAATAAAACATGGTGTTTGATATTTCAATTTGTTTTGCTGTTAACACACTAAACATACCCAGGGCGGCTCCCCCAGCCTGAGTATGATGTAACATTGGGGATAATAAACTGTATGAACATTGCTGAACTTGTTGTTATTCATGACAACCGCTATGCGATTGTATAATACAGAATATATATTGTTTAATACAGGACACATATGATATAATACAGGACAGATATGGTATAATACAGCACAGATTTGATATAATACACGACAGATACTGTATAATACAGCACAGAATTGGTATAATACAGAACATATATTGTATAATACAGGACAAATATGGCACAATACAGGACAGATTTGGTATAACACAGGACAGATATTGTATAACACAGGACAGATATGGTATAATACAGCAAAAATGTGCTATAATTCAGGACAGATATGGTATAATACAGCACAGATATGATATAATTCAGGACAGATATGTTGTAATACAGTACAGATTTGGTCTAATGCAGGACAGATATGGTATAACACAGGACAGATATTGTATAACACAGGACAGATATGGTATAATACAGCAAAAATGTGCTATAATTCAGGACAGATATGGTATAATACAGCACAGATATGATATAATTCAGGACAGATATGTTGTAATACAGTACAGATTTGGTCTAATGCAGGACAGATATGGCATAATACAGCAAAGATATGGTATAATGCAGGACAGATATGGTATAATAGAGGGGAAATATTGTATAATACAGAGCAGATATGGTATAATACAGGACATATATGGTACAATACAGGACAGATACTGTATAATACAGCACAAATCTGGTATAATGCAGAACATATATTGCATAATACTGGACATACTGAATAATACAGGGTAGATTTGGTATAATACATGACATATATGGTATAATAGAGGACTGATTTAGTATAATACAGGACAGATATTGTATAACACAGCACAGATTTGGTATAATGCAGGACAGATGTGGTATAACACAGAAAGATATGATATAATGCGTGACAGATATGGATGGTCCATCTCTACACCAAATACCTTCCTTCACTGCCCCAAAATACCCACTTTCGCTACTACTCGTCCTGATGACGTCACCAATGCCGTCACAGATGACGCGAACATCCCTCAAATCGGATGTACACCCCGACAACTACAAGATGACACCTCCCACGACGCATTCGGACCAATAGTGGTCCATTTCTACCCCAAATACCTTCCTTCACTTACCAAAATGCCCGCTTTCGCTACTACTCGTACTTATGACGTCAACGATGCCGTCACAGATGCTGTGGACAGCCCTCAAATCGGAGTCTACACACCGAGACCTACAAAATGACGCCTCCCACGACACATTCGGACCAATAGTGGTCCATCTCTACCCCAAACACACCCCTATGCACCCCCAAAATGGCTGCTTTCTATACTACGGTCAGATTGCTCATGCGCAGAATATTGAAAACGGATGATACATTAGTCCAGTCGGATGTTCCTCCACGAGAGCTTCAAAATAAGACCTCATAGACACCATAGGACCACTAGGGGCTGACCTTGACTCCAAAACGTCCACCCAGTATGGACCTATACCCCCATAGTATGGGCCTGTATGGGCCTATATACAAACCTACCCGGTACTTTTAAAAAAATTTCATCGCTTAGCTCCGGGACTCCTCCCATCGTGTTTTACATCGCGAGACGTGAAAAACAAGACCTAGCAACCCATATCGCAATGAACATGTGTGAATTTCCCAGGATGAACCTATACCCCCATAGCCAGTATGGGCCTAAATACATACAGATCTACCCGGTAGATCGCTTCATCACTTCATCGAGACCTTTCCCATCGAGTTTTTTTTGTGGCGAGACGTGAAAAACAAGACCAATCAACCCATAGTAAAATCCAAAAAATAATGACCACCCCGATACCCCATATAGGCATTTCGCCGTATATTGTATAATACAGGCCCCTATTGTAGGAGTAAAGTCCGTGTTCCGCGTTTTATATTTTTGTCTAGAGAAACTTTTACATACACCCACTCCCCTACTCTACCTCTCTCAGCAGGCCTCGATAAGCCCGGGGGACCGATATTACCCCTTTTGAATTGGGTTGATAGGGGTTTTCCCCTATTTTAGGGCTAAAGTCCGTGTTCCGCTTTTTATATTTTCGGGGACAAATCCTCATTTTACATGCACTCACCCATGACTTGATAGGCAGGCCCGATAGCCCGGAGTCCGATATTAGCCCTTTGAGATAGGGTTGATAGGGTTTTCCTCTATTGTAGGGGTAAAGTCCGTGTTCCGCTTTTTATATTTTCGGGACAAATCCTAATTTTACATGCACCCACTCCCCCACCCTACCTTTCTCAGCAGGCCCCGATAAGCCAGGGATCGATATTAGCCCTTTTGGATAGGGTTGATAGGAGTTTTCCCCTATTGTAGGGGTAAAGTCCGTGTTCCGCTTTTTATAGTTTCGGGACAACTCCTAATTTTACATGTACCCACCCATAACTGAATGGCCCTGGAGGAGCGCTTCACTTTGACACCTCACTCGACCCAATCAATCCACTAGGGGCCCCTCTCGTCTCTGAAGATTGCCGAACATTCTCACGAAAACCCACGTATTTGGGACTACTTTCTGTCCGCCAGACCGCATCACCACGGAGGAATACATCCCCAAGGTCACGCCCGAGTCACGCAGACCGGAAGTGACGCCATACTTGCGCAGAACACTCCTACACACACCTTCCCATGACCGCCCCAAACCTGCGCAGGAAACACCTGCGCAGTGGGGCGAATGTACGTCAATCGGTCTTTTTAACACATCAACAGTGTCCACATTGATTGCTTTCTGAGAGAAGATCTCAACAAGTTATGTGTCATCGACGTTACGAACTGGACAGCACTCGTCTTATGATGCAGACTGTTGACACGGTTGACGCGGATAATATCTCTATTAAGCGTTTTTGTATTTTATTTCACTGTTTACCCCCAGAAGTTTGTAGCGAAGATGCTGGAGATGTGGGAAGATCTATTCGAGATGTATAACAATTCGACGTCCATGAGAGGTGAGACTGCTCATTTTAATCATGCTGCTTACTGATACCATCATACTGACTCATCACTGTCCCCATAACCGGAATACTTTTTGTCTCTCAGATCTTTACTCTTTGATTTCTATATAAATACATCTTTCTGAAGCATCTTTTTACTGGTAATTATTCACCTAGTCACTTCAAACTTTTACTCCCAGCCTAGAGGAGGGGGGGGGGGGGGCGGGGGCGGGGGATTCTAGACTACACTTTTCGAAGTCAGAGATATAGTTTTACTAACCGTCTCTTTTATTTGTTCGTCCGGAGTAGTATATAAAGCTGATATTGACCTTTGACCTCCGAGTGCACTTTGTGACGCCACTTCCGGTTTCCGTCACGTGACCGGAAGGGACTTTTGACCACTGCGCATGCCTACAATACCGGATAATAATAATAATAATGGTGCGCAGGGGTCAAAGGTCACTCCCGGTCACGTGACCGAAACCGGAGGTAACATCACAAAGTGCATTTAGAGCTGAAAGGTCAATATTTTTATTTGTTTGTCCGGAGTAGTATATAAAACTGATATTGACCTTTGACCTCTGAGAGCACTTTGTGACGTCACTTCCGGTTCCGGTCACGTGACCGGAGTGACTCTTGACCCCTGCGCATGCACGCGTACAATACCGGATAATAATAATGATGCGCAGGGGTTAAAGGTCACTTCCGGTCACGTGACCGAAACCGGAGTTAACGTCACAAAGTGCATTCAGAGCTGAAAGGTCAATATTTTTATTTGTTTCTTCGGAGTAGTATATAAAGCTGATATTGACTTTTGACTCTGAGTGCACTTTGTGACGTCACTTCCGGTTCCTGTCACGTGATCGGAGTGACCTTTGACTCCTGAGCATGCGTACAATACCGGATAGTAATAATGGTGCGCAGCGGTCAAAGGTCACTTCCGGTCACGTGACCGGAACCGATTGGTAACGTCACAAAGTGCATTCAGAGGTGAAAGGTCAATATGACTGAAAATCTCCTTTTAAAGGCTCAAGAGGCGTCATGTTTTGGTCAGTGCACCCTTCAATACTCTTCCAAAGGGCCAAGAGGCGTCTACGTGCCCCTTAAGCGATGTCAAAAATGTCATATGCAAATGTCCATGGTCAGTGCGATCGAATTAACTCTTTCAAAGTGTCAAGAGGCGTCTAAGTGTGATGCGGACACTTCCGGGGAGAAGCCTCCGCGGACAGAAAATAGTCACATGTCAACGAGACTTCAAATACGCCGAGGATCGCCTGAATCTCCGGAAATGGGTGGTTGATTGGTTTATTAAGGTCGGACACCATTGAAACATTAGCCTGTGGCTAGTCAATCCGACCTCTCCGGGATTCGCACAGGAGCATGATATACGGCGCTGGTGACCCGTGATATGGCTGAATACACTATGGGGTGGTCGACTCGTATGGCCATGAAAAAACGCCCGAATACATTGAGAGTTAGACTTATAGTAGGCAGTATTACCGTGAAGGCTGTACTGTTCTACTCCTGAATTTGGGTGATCTATAAATAGAACTGACGTAATAATCTATAAATAGAACAGGGCTTTTCCCACTGGGATTCCCCGTGTCCCGGCGGAGCATGACGTCATCAGGGACCGGCGAATCTCAACATGTTTTCTTCCGTGGTGTACATGTACGTACACCGACACGTCAGTATTATATAATAGCATCGCTCGCAAAAGGTAAAAAACGTCCGTGCAGGTCCGTTTTTGTAAGATTGGCATAAGAAAAATGGCGTCCGCTGGGCAAATTCCCCGATACCCCGGATAAGGTGAAAGTTAAGATCGTAGCGCCACCTGTACACTCTGGACGCAAGGACGACAACTCTGATGGGGCAATAACTCTGTTGGCGGCTGCCCCAATATCACTCCGGACTCGAATATTTCTGAAAAAGTACGAACTTGTTCTCGAGTTATTTCAGTGTTAATATGTCCGGTGACGTCGCGTCCGGGTCAAAGGTCACGTCCCTTGATGAATAGGCCTTCGGTTACTTCAATTTCCGGGGAATGCATGTTTGAGGTAGGAGTATTGAATTCATTTTTTCCTCTGTGGATTTACTATGGGATGTGGGTACTTCTTGTCTCTGTCTCACTCTGTACAAGACGATGTGAGGGATCTCGTGGCCATGGGGTGACTTTCGCTGAAAACTTCCCATTGCGCATGCGTATCGTATAGGCAGGATTGAGGTGGACGTTTTGGGGTCGAGGTGGACTACCCTTGGTCCGATTGGATCGTGTGAGGTGTCAATGTGTAGCACTCGTGGATGAGCATCCGACTGGATGGATGGGGAATGGAAGCAAGGCTTTGGTGCGCATGCGCTGACAGGAAGTTTTGGGAAAAGGGCACTGGAATGGACGTCTTGGGATCGCGGTGGGTCAATGTTGGTCCGAATTAGTCGTATGGGGTGTCAAAGTGAAACACTCTGGAAGTAGCGTCCGACTGGACTAATGTGGAGTGAAAGTAGGGCTATGGTGCGCATGCTCAGACAGGCAATTGTGGAAAGAGGGATCAACGTTTTGGGGTCGAGATAGCCCAAAAATATTGTTCCGAATGTGTCGTGGGTGTCATGTCGAAGCAGTTGTGAGGCAGCATCTGACTGGACGGGTGTGTAGTGGTGGAGTCGAGGTGGGGCTATATTGGGTGTACTGGGCCGGGAAGGGTATCCATGTGAAGCGATCGTGGAGTAGAGTGAGACTGGGAGTGATATGCGCCTGCGTACTCGGGGAATAGTAGAGAATGGAAACATTCGGAAGTGCGAAGGAGCGCGTTTGGAGAGAGATGGCCATGTTCGCTCTGGCTACCTGGTAGATTTACCTCAGCGTATGTGTGTTGGTGTAGACGCCTCTTGACCCTTTGAAAGAGCTAACTCGGTCGCACTGGCCTTACAAACTTGCATATGACCTTTGTAACGTCGCTTAAGGCGCACAAGTGCGCAGGCGCATTGACCAAAACATGTCGCATCTTGACCCTTTAAAAAGGGAACATGACAGATATTGACCTTTGACCCCTGGGTACCATTATTTTATCCGGTATTTTGAGCATGCGCAGGGGTCACAGATCACTTTCGGTCACGTGACCGGAAGCGAAAGTGACATCACAAAGCGCTCTCAGAGGTCAGAGGTTAATACGACTCAAGATCAGCTTCATATACTACTGTCCAGCCATTACGGCGGCATTTTTTTGTAGAAATGTCATGAAAGTAATATTGGGGTCACCGTGGGTATAGCATAAACGTTCAAAAGGGGCACCTGACCCTCCATTTGGAACGACGTAAAACTTTGCCATGATAGCTATGATCAGCTTTGGGGTCGGGGAAGGGGATTTCAAACAAATAAAATTCAAAATTGAAGAATAATTAATGCCTATAGCGGGACGGGTTCATATTGTGTACGGTACCTATAAATCTGTCTTCATCGAAATGTACTGTACTTGGGATAGTATTAGAGGGTGATCTTGGAATAGATGCATAAAGGGAAGATGTCGAGTCATAAAGGACAGTTAACGCCCACACGCTTAAAACTAAAGTGTTGAAACTTACTCGTAAAGTGTTGAAATAACCCTTTATGTGTTGTCACAGGAACTGTTCTTTAAGTGTTGTCCCTGTGGACACACTTAAAGGGTTATTTCAACACTTTACGAGTAAGTTTCAACACTTTAGTTTTAACCGTGCACTGGGGGCCGGAAATATAAAATTTGTCCGGCCGGTAAGGCCACATATATATAGTCGGAAGGTTGTACAACATTTTCAGGATAGTAGTTGGGTAATTTGGGGCGACCTAAACAGGCCTAGCGAACTCCTCCACGTACGCAACTCAGTAACGTGTCCATTCATAGTTCCGTATGCTCGGGGCTAATTCCGTGTGCATGTATCAGAAATCCTGGCGTTCGCCCCATTCAATCCTTGAGCTCTAGAGTATTCCACGGCATCGGACAAAGTTACGTGGAATCGCACCGGTTCTTCCCGAAGTCAGTTCGGCCTTACCACCGAGGGATAACGAATATCGCTCTCCATGCATCATTGTATGTGTAGGCTACCTGAATTAGCCAATAAACAAACCAGAATACTCCGAGTTCATGTAGGGAAATAACAACTAAATTTATTCATAGAAACAGTATGTTAACAGATGCTGTGTTATCCAGCTAAAGATTATTCAAACCTTAGCTAAGTGCAGTTAAACACAACTAAACGGATATAAAACGTATCTAAACGCATCTAAACGCATCTAAACGGTGACCAACCAGTCTATCTGTTCTGACCAGGTGGCGATTTACATGACTACAAAATAAAATGTAAACAAAAGAGACATGAGCAAATCTGTACAAAACAGAACCATGCATCATATTAAATCATCCGCGTCATACACGTTATGCATTTGGCATACACAAAATATCAATGTACCGCTTTAATTTAATTTCTCTTTTACCATGTTTACCAGAATATCATGAGTTTCCAAGTAATACTATTAGCTTCTCTCAGACATCCACAACTTCCTTTAAAGTCACAGACTTGCACTTAACAAAAGTACATTGTGTCAATTAAGATCTCATTAATAGACCCTAAATACCATAGTGTTATTCACTACTTATGTGAGAGACTAAATAGCTCATTAACTTAAACTCAAACATACTCGCATTACCACTATGCACATATTTATATAGCATAGCTGAACTGTATAGCCTTGCTACCAGTATGATGTCATTATGATGTATAGATGATGAATAACCAACCTGGACAGAACCAATAGGCCTGGAACATCATGACTCCCACAATCCCATTATTTGCCATTCTTATTGTCTGGTGTGACAATGGACTGTGGCAATCGGTTAACCTATAAAATTAACAACATAATAAATGTCTCTATCTAACTATATGAAAGAACATAAAGGAATATTCACTAAAATCTACTGGAGTTAAACATTTGAATTGCTTATACATGTTAAAGAATTTGACTCCAGTGGCGATATAGCTCGAAGATGTAAACATGTTTCATCAAGTCATCAAGATTGGTCACTTTTACATGTATATGAACTAGTCTGTTGGGATATATGTCACAATCTTCTCAGTACCATATTTCTATCTTAAGGGAGTTATCACAGGCAATAATTCTCTAGACAAGATTTCTCAACGTGAATCTGAACCGTACAAGATACATATATCATCATACATGTATAAAAGCAAAACAACTTAACCAAATAGCTTGAAGTATCAGCATAACAGATCACTGAGACAAAAATGCTTCATGACTACCTGGTCAAATCTACAGGTATGCACTGGCATTGTCCAGTGACGTTCCCCAAATGTAACTGAACTCCTCAAATTACCCATACAGAACATATATCAATTCCTTAAAATATATTAGCAATAATAGGGAATTGACGAGAAACAAATCTACTTACATAATTCAGCCTGCATTCTTCACTAATCACAATCTGCCAACACAGCTTATACAGTCTCTCGCGAACCAGGGCATCACAGTGAAGTTTAAATTACATATCATCAGAAGTCCATATTTGATGGACTTCTGATATGATCATGTACTCAGTACGAGTATACACGAACACATCTTGCCAGCTTGGCAATTGTCCTGTTCCCTCTCTGAAAGACTGGGCGCATCTGATCCTAAATACCAGAGGCCAGGGTTTTCTATCTCTAAAGTTTATCCATGGCAACTATAATATTCCAATTTATTATTGGGGTATGTAGGAAGGTTATAATCAGAGATCAGAATTCGGAACATAGTCTCAGTGTTTATCTGAAACTCAAGATTGCTCAGGAAGTTTCAAACAAGTGGCCTTAAATCCCAAGTCTGTTCCAAAGCCAAACCACAGGCTTATTCTCCAGGCATGAAGTTTCCTTATCACAGATAACTTCAGCGAACCTTAGAGACAAGCACCAAATACAGGTCATAAGGGACTAGAAATTGAATAATAGGACCACATTTCTTATCCTCTGAACATTATCATCTCACCAGTAAATTAATCTCTGATTATATCACAGCCTTCCAACCCAGAAATACACAACAATATTCTGGAGTTGCCAAGGACACTTTGAGATAATTTAAAGTTTTAGTACACAAATAGGCCAGTCTGGTATTAGCGGAAAGATCTAATCCAGTAATAAAATACCAGGCTGCCTTCAAATTATACAATGCAAGTCTGAAACCCCAGCAACTGCCTTCCATTGACCGATTACAGCGTGGCTAACTGCGGTCATGTTGACCCTAGCGGGCACATCTCCACATATATGTAAAAGTTCTCCCTTTCATTAGATAACCCTTATGATAAACTGTTATATAGGAAACTCACAGGTAAACATGAACCCGTATAGAATCATACTCAGGATGGAAAACCCCTAGCTACATATACAGTACCCACAATAGAAAATGAATTATCCTAACATACATGTACAGGAATATTAAAGAAAATAAAATGATCTACTCTAAATTATAACATAATTAGAGCAGGTCACACTCGCCTCCACTTTTGTTTACTCTGCCCTCAGAAAAACTAAACACCATATTCCTATTCCCACCCTTGTACGAAATAATCAGACAGCAGGTCTTGGAAAGAGCTGAACACCAGAAAAACTGAGTTCCAGAAAAACCCCTGCATATTAAATCAGTGAATGGCAAAGATCAACATTATTGTCCATTGGGATATCCATTATCTCCAGATAAGCAATCATTTCCCACAGCCTAGAAATGAAATAAAAAACACCATGGTCAACAAAATCTCCAAGGCCAGGGAAGGCAACCCTCAGATGCTGGCAGCATGGTCAATGCCACAACCGAATGCACATGTCAGTCTCAACCCCCTGGTACTGGTCATTCAAACCAAATTCTGGAAACCCTATCACTCACATTACGCGACAGCAAATAATTTCCATCCCCAGGTCCTTGATAAGGAACACACTGAGGTAACTTGTGAACGCGATGTGTGAGTAAACCAATATATGAGTCATCCACTACATATATCTGCCTAAAACCCGACAACCATCAACATCAAACCTAGATGTTATGGCAGTAAAATAGTTCTCCAAAATATTCCTACTCTCAGGCCAATTAATCTCTTCATTAATCCTATAGTTGCCCTCTATAACCCAGTCTGGGTGTATTGAGTAAGCAACCTGTTTACTTGCTTGAGAAAGATACCAGATAACATACTGACCACAAGTGCACACTAGCATTATCTGACAATATACATAGAAACATGTCCTTGTACTGACCATTCCTACCTATCCCTGTTCACAATTATGTAACCTGTCAATTTACCCATGTTACAATCACCCCCACTTTTAAGTTGACGTCCTCGGCAACTTCCATAAAAACAAATGCCAATAACACCTAAACCAAATGACACGAAGTATCATTCTTGGTTCCTTGAATATAACAGAAAAATTACTTCGGTAAAAAGGGGTAAACCATGTTGTCTCATCACTGCTCTGAAAAATGCAACACAGTCATAATGATTCTGATTCAGATTTATTCCTCCAAGTCCCATGACTATGAGGACAATAACATACAAACAAAACCCTCTTCCAAAGTCAGAAGACAAACTACGGTACTACAATTTAAATCAGTGTACACGAACATCACTGCATCTTTTCAATGACTTGATGGTTCCTTACAGACAATCTAACTTATGTTCTCGTCTGATTTTCATAACATATGACTTCCTGTAATAAAAATGTAACCATACTCGGCAAAACTAAAATGAACAGATGCCCCTTTAATGTCCATTCACCTATGTCCATGAACACAGCAGGCACACGCCCGTCTTCAAGGTTAGCGAAACGGTCTGATAAACAAATGAAGAGCCCTATCTTAACCCAACACAACAGCACATAATCCCCAGTTCCCACTGATGGGATATCTCTGAGCAGTATTAAAACCTGATGCGCACTGCAAGACTTATTCCTACTCATCCCTTTACAGTCAAACCCCTAGATACCAGGCCCAGGCGACTACACGTACCACCTCTATCATCCTGGTGAGATGCAAATAGAGTAGGTGGCCTGTATCTGACTTAAAGAGATAGATAGGCACTCAACATTGACCGTCACTCAACTTATGCAATTGTTCCTGTCATCCCGAGTACAGCACATAACTTCTTCATCATGTTCTCATATGCCATACACTTTGTCTAGTTATAAACTGAAAAGGAGACAAATCCTGACAACAAAGGCTATCTGAAAACCAATATCTGCATTCAGTGAAAAGAAATGCAAGGAAAACAAAAGTAACATCCTACTTATCTCATTATCCATCACAATATGAAGGCATTTGTAACTTTAGCACTACTATAGCACCTCAATGCCATACAGACAAAATCAAATATCAAAAGGGATAATAAAACATGTTACAAGTTAACCAATTGAAAAAAAATGCATAAGAATAAGAACTTGTAACCATTCATGCACCGTGCATTATCCAAATCCCCAATTCACAGTTTCTGGATTTGATTTTCCATGGCTATACAGTGCACACAGTCCAACTACAGTCCGAATCTGTTTCTTGGAAGTATTCCAAGACCACAAACAGTCTCTGATTGTTAGTCACCACGACCATCATCCATGCACTGCGTCTCCTTGATGACGGTTGGCGATCACCTCTAGCTCGGCATTCAGCGAGCATCCACATGTCCGAGTCTTTCGCTGCAGGACTCCCCCCACCATTCTCGTCAAATCCCAGAGGGGGTCTGTGTCGACTGGGCGTAGACATGGTTGGTCACCGTTAACACCGTTAAATATCCCTACACTTATCACTCTGATAGTATTCAATCCCACTTCTGACACCAAAATGTAGGCTACCTGAATTAGCCAATAAACAAACCAGAATACTCCGAGTTCATGTAGGGAAATAACAACTAAATTTATTCATAGAAACAGTATGTTAACAGATGCTGTGTTATCCAGCTAAAGATTATTCAAACCTTAGCTAAGTGCAGTTAAACACAACTAAACGGATATAAAACGTATCTAAACGCATCTAAACGCATCTAAACGGTGACCAACCAGTCTATCTGTTCTGACCAGGTGGCGATTTACATGACTACAAAATAAAATGTAAACAAAAGAGACATGAGCAAATCTGTACAAAACAGAACCATGCATCATATTAAATCATCCGCGTCATACACGTTATGCATTTGGCATACACAAAATATCAATGTACCGCTTTAATTTAATTTCTCTTTTACCATGTTTACCAGAATATCATGAGTTTCCAAGTAATACTATTAGCTTCTCTCAGACATCCACAACTTCCTTTAAAGTCACAGACTTGCACTTAACAAAAGTACATTGTGTCAATTAAGATCTCATTAATAGACCCTAAATACCATAGTGTTATTCACTACTTATGTGAGAGACTAAATAGCTCATTAACTTAAACTCAAACATACTCGCATTACCACTATGCACATATTTATATAGCATAGCTGAACTGTATAGCCTTGCTACCAGTATGATGTCATTATGATGTATACATGATGAATAACCAACCTGGACAGAACCAATAGGCCTGGAACATCATGACTCCCACAATCCCATTATTTGCCATTCTTATTGTCTGGTGTGACAATGGACTGTGGCAATCGGTTAACCTATAAAATTAACAACATAATAAATGTCTCTATCTAACTATATGAAAGAACATAAAGGAATATTCACTAAAATCTACTGGAGTTAAACATTTGAATTGCTTATACATGTTAAAGAATTTGACTCCAGTGGCGATATAGCTCGAAGATGTAAACATGTTTCATCAAGTCATCAAGATTGGTCACTTTTACATGTATATGAACTAGTCTGTTGGGATATATGTCACAATCTTCTCAGTACCATATTTCTATCTTAAGGGAGTTATCACAGGCAATAATTCTCTAGACAAGATTTCTCAACGTGAATCTGAACCGTACAAGATACATATATCATCATACATGTATAAAAGCAAAACAACTTAACCAAATAGCTTGAAGTATCAGCATAACAGATCACTGAGACAAAAATGCTTCATGACTACCTGGTCAAATCTACAGGTATGCACTGGCATTGTCCAGTGACGTTCCCCAAATGTAACTGAACTCCTCAAATTACCCATACAGAACATATATCAATTCCTTAAAATATATTAGCAATAATAGGGAATTGACGAGAAACAAATCTACTTACATAATTCAGCCTGCATTCTTCACTAATCACAATCTGCCAACACAGCTTATACAGTCTCTCGCGAACCAGGGCATCACAGTGAAGTTTAAATTACATATCATCAGAAGTCCATATTTGATGGACTTCTGATATGATCATGTACTCAGTACGAGTATACACGAACACATCTTGCCAGCTTGGCAATTGTCCTGTTCCCTCTCTGAAAGACTGGGCGCATCTGATCCTAAATACCAGAGGCCAGGGTTTTCTATCTCTAAAGTTTATCCATGGCAACTATAATATTCCAATTTATTATTGGGGTATGTAGGAAGGTTATAATCAGAGATCAGAATTCGGAACATAGTCTCAGTGTTTATCTGAAACTCAAGATTGCTCAGGAAGTTTCAAACAAGTGGCCTTAAATCCCAAGTCTGTTCCAAAGCCAAACCACAGGCTTATTCTCCAGGCATGAAGTTTCCTTATCACAGATAACTTCAGCGAACCTTAGAGACAAGCACCAAATACAGGTCATAAGGGACTAGAAATTGAATAATAGGACCACATTTCTTATCCTCTGAACATTATCATCTCACCAGTAAATTAATCTCTGATTATATCACAGCCTTCCAACCCAGAAATACACAACAATATTCTGGAGTTGCCAAGGACACTTTGAGATAATTTAAAGTTTTAGTACACAAATAGGCCAGTCTGGTATTAGCGGAAAGATCTAATCCAGTAATAAAATACCAGGCTGCCTTCAAATTATACAATGCAAGTCTGAAACCCCAGCAACTGCCTTCCATTGACCGATTACAGCGTGGCTAACTGCGGTCATGTTGACCCTAGCGGGCACATCTCCACATATATGTAAAAGTTCTCCCTTTCATTAGATAACCCTTATGATAAACTGTTATATAGGAAACTCACAGGTAAACATGAACCCGTATAGAATCATACTCAGGATGGAAAACCCCTAGCTACATATACAGTACCCACAATAGAAAATGAATTATCCTAACATACATGTACAGGAATATTAAAGAAAATAAAATGATCTACTCTAAATTATAACATAATTAGAGCAGGTCACATATGGGGCGTTGATATGACACACTATCGATGTTTCGGTATAAGAGTTGATGGTGTATAAGTTAATGGGAAGAACAAACACACTTCTTCATGAAGACCGTTTAGCCCGAAGTCTCTGGCTCCGACAACATTCGAGTCAAGCGGACCAAGACACCGAATATTGGGGAAATTTCCGAGCACATAGAACTTTGTACGCGGGTGAGGAATATTTCAAGAGCGGAGCCTTTTACACCGGTACCGGTAGATTATCTTGGCTTTTTCTTAATATTTTATAATGTATACTATCTGTCATGTTCCAGATGTTCGTGTTGAACACTGGCCCCTGATGAACAGCCCGGGTCTGATGGTATGTACATCAGCAGGGTATCTGTGCATAGTTAAACTTGGCCCTCGTATAATGACCACATACAGCCCTGTTGATGTGAGAAAGGTTCTACCGATCTACAACCTTACATTGGTCATCCTCTCCTGCTACATGTTCTATGAAGTAAGTTCACTGCTACACTACACCCCCCCCTCAAATCTCCTATGTTCAACACCAGCGAAATATTTCTTAAAAATTTCATAGCTTTATTTAGCATATTTCTTGCTATGCTACAGAATATTCCACAAGCGCTAAAATGTTAAGGAATGTTCCATCAACTTCTAAGAATTTTTTTCAGTGTATCAACTTTCGGGGCTCAGAATAATTTCGCTCCATTTAATTATACAGTCACTGGTTGGTGCATTGTTAACAACACGTTGACAGAGCAATGTAGTTTGGGTAAATCAGATTGGTTCTTGAGTACTAGTAATTCTTGAACGGCTAGTTTGATGTCCAAAAGATTTTCTTTTTATTGAGCTTTGGTCGACAATTTACCTACACTGGAATTCCAATAGCAGCTTCCAATCGCTTTTGGAAAATATTGTGAACACCCTTGACATAACTATGGCCAGGCTACTCGGATATATAGGTTGTTTGGGTAATAAATCAGGGCACTGAGGAGACCGGCGTCTGACTTTTCAAAACTGTTTTCCTCTCAAAGTTTTGTCAGGGGTTAGGACATCCTTAGGACATTCAAATTAGCTGAGTGGTCACTCTGGATTTGGGTCTCAAATCCAATATGGCGGCCAAAATACAAAATGGTCGCCATTATCCATTAAATGTCACATTTTTCTCTCGAAACCAATTTTTCAATCACAAAATACGATTTGTTCTTGTCGTATATTAGAGAATGCGTATAATTAGTGGATTTTGGAATGATTTGCATTTGGTCTCAAAATCCAATATGGTGGCCAAAATCCAAACTGGCCGGCAAACTATTGAATCTCACTTGCACACTTTTTGGTTGAAAAATCTATCTTGTGTCCATGAAATTAGAGATGTTTCCGGTTGCATTGTAGGACTAATCAAATCACTTTATGTTGGAGCAATTTGTAGTCCACAAAACTGAGTGTATGACCGCCAAAATTCAAAGTGGCACCCCAAAACAAATGAATTGGATAGCTGCTGTTTCTGCTTGTCCAGTAACGGACTGTATGCCTTGAAATTTGGGTTAGGGAGTTGTCTAATACATTTATATACATATTGAAGCTCTCCCTGTGTATAGCCATACCATGTTCTGGCCATGATGTGACTACGACGCCATGATACGCATGCACAGACGACGAGACGACGAGCTGCGCAAGGGCGTGTTTGAGTGATCGAGGTGCCATTTTGTATCCAAATGGGACGTGCATGGTGTCCTCTTGAAGCTCTCGTGATGCAGAATAAGGCTGGGAAGATCTCATGGTGTAGACTAAGTGTGGGGTGATTTTAACCTTAAGTGACGCCATGGTCCGCAGGGGAGTGTTTTGGGTGACTTAGGGGACATCCTAGGTAGAAATATAGCATACAAGTTCTCATAATGAAGCTCCTGTGATGTAGAATACGACTCGGGCGCTGTCCTCGTGACTGTAACGCCATCTGTAACATCATATGTATTAGAGAAAGTTCAGGTACGTTTGTGACCCTGACGTCATCCGTAATAGAAAAAGCGTATATAGGGCCTACTGCCAGGTTATATGCGCGCTTGGAACTAAGCGACTACACTCTTATATTCTAACCCATAGGAGTGGGCATGTTGACCATGGGGGCAGGGTATCGCATCGAAGCTCTTGGGTTGTAGAGCGATGGTGTGGTTTTGACAAGAAGTGATGGTGCGCATGCAGTCGAAGAGTAGTAGAGAAATATGGCACGGTAGGGATACGCAGGGGTATGTTTGGGCGATAGATGGGTCATCCTGACTCTAAACGAGCCGTGCAGCTTACAGTACATCACACCCGACCTGAGGGAATGGCGTTCGGTGTGTTTACTATTCTCGTATGCTATTGTCCATGTATCAGACGCATCGTTGACCGTGTTCGCTCTTGTCCAATCAGAAGCAACCCTTTGAGTAATGACCCTTGTGTTGTGTCAGTCATCGGCCATGTTCGCTGTTGTTCGTGTTCAACGGCCGTCAGTTCACTCTGGTCCATCCCGAAGCGTGTTCTGGCAGTCCAGGATACTGCAAGGAAACATATTCTGGAATAGTATCAGTTATCGCCTTTTTACAACATTTCTCAGAGCCTCTGTGAATAGTAACCCCATATCCTCTATCAAGTGACGCTTGGTTTTCATGTCCGCCCCATCTAGACATTACACTTCAGATCAGCTTAAACTTCCAATTAGTGAACAGTGTTTACGCACCGTTAGCGCGCCAACGTGTTGGCCTAATCACCAAGACTTATTACACCCCCCATGATGTGACCGTTGTCGCCACGTGCCGGTAGAATATAGTCCGGTCAAACCACTGAATCATTGTGAGCATGTCGGCGGTAAACAAAGGCTCCCCGTTGGCGGATTGCGCGCTAACAGCCGTCACCGCTTAACACTGAATTGTTTTCAAAGAGTTCCCCTCTAGCGGTGTACGGCAAGAACACAATCTATTCTACAGTTTAAATTACTGGCTAAGTAATTAAACAAATATATAGAATATTTGACTTCAATAAGAATGCTGTAAATGATTATCTATTATTTTTTGTTTGCGCTCCAAGGAAACTCGGCCGTCTTCCACTCTGCCATTTCATTTCTTTTCAAATGAGACACAGACGCGCATTTTGTTGGACGAAAGCGGGATATCGCTTTTCCCCGTCCGAGAGAGAATGCACTGTTATGTTTATATTCTCCACTTGTTTACGCCAAACTTAACGAGATTATTAATCTTTACAGTGTTGTTTTCTTGCTGACAATATAACATCCGTTATACTGTTCGACAGGAAGTATACATTAACACATTTGAAATGTTGGTCTTGATGTCGGGGATGCACCATCTATTCTACAGTTTAAATTACTGGCTAAGTAATTAAAAAAATATATAGAATATTTGACTTCAATAAGAATGCTGTAAATGATTATCTATTATTTTTTGTTTGCGCTCCAAGGAAACTCGGCCGTCTTGTGAACATTCGGTTGAGACTACGAATAATCTTCATTACCAAAAGTTTCCCCAAAGATAAATATATTATCAGAATTCATAAAACGTTGGTGTGTGCGAATTGCGAAGGCCGCCTCCTCTTTCAGAACGGTCAGTAAAACGGTTGAACGTAACATTTCAAATGAATACAGCTTCGTATAAATTCAGACACACGGGCGAGTCGAGGTCATAATCGGGGCAACATGAGTAGTATATAGCCGTGATTACAGCGCGTATTGACCTACTTTTTTGTTCCCCCTGGGGCGTATTTGGGGCGGAACTTGATCACGTGACGATCATGTGATCGTTGGGGGAAAACTACCTCCAGCACAAGAGAGCTCCAATCTAGGGGGAGGTAACTCTGGGTGACTATAGTTCCGGCAACCTGTAACCTTTATATTCCTCCGCGGTGATGCGGTCTGGTGGTGATGCGGTCGCGGAAGAAAGCTTCCGCGGAGAAAAAGTAGTTCCTGGACTTGAAATACGCTGCATGGTCCGATGGGGCCGAGCGAGGCTCTTTTCAGTCATGTCATGGGTGTTTTCACAGAATAAATAAATAAATAAATAAAATTAATTAATTTTAATTGTATATATTACTGATTACAGAGCCCATTTTGTCACGGGGAGAAAAAACCCTCACATTACCCTCAAAAAAACCTCTAAGCCATATAATAATAATAAACATAATCTATAGGTGTTGTACCATGTTAATAGGATCAGTCTAGCATCTGTACCACACGAGTTGTCTCCCTTGCGTCAGTGTGAGCAGATGGCGCTATGGTTAGGATCGACGCCGTGATGTGGAAAGGGCGTCCCCACACCATCCTGGAGCCGCCATTTTGTTTGTTGATTTCTTGCGGAGATACACGGGACAATAAACGCTCGACCCTAGGGTGGTACAGATGCTAGACTGATCCTATTAACATGGTACAACACCTATAGATTATGTTTATTATTATTATATGGCTTAGAGGTTTTTTTGAGGGTAATGTGAGGGTTTTTTCTCCCCGTGACAAAATGGGCTCTGTAATCAGTAATATATACAATTAAAATTAATTAATTTTATTTATTTATTTATTTATTCTGTGAAAACACCCATGACATGACTGAAAAGAGCCTCGCTCGGCCCCATCGGACCATGCAGCGTATTTCAAGTCCAGGAACTACTTTTTCTCCGCGGAAGCTTTCTTCCGCGACCGCATCACCACCAGACCGCATCACCGCGGAGGAATACAAAGGTTACAGGTTGCCGGAACTATAGTCACCCAGAGTTACCTCCCCTAGATTGGAGCTCTCTTGTGCTGGAGGTAGTTTTCCCCCAACGATCACATGATCGTCACGTGATCAAGTTCCGCCCCAAATACGCCCCAGGGGGAACAAAAAAGTAGGTCAATACGCGCTGTAATCACGGCTATATACTACTAACATGCAGTGCTCGGTCAGACTAGTTGTCTCTTTGGCTTGTCTTGTTACAACCGCCTAACCAAAATATACACAGAAACTCAAAAGATCAATTAGCCCCTTACAGAGAATGACAAATACTCCAATTGTATATGCTCTTTATTCGTTACCGCCCGACTGTTAAAGGTTGCACACGAAACTTCCGATGAGAAAATAAGAATTAACATTTATGGCCCACACATCCATCGTTCCAGCTAAATAACAAAAAAGAAACAATAACAGAGATTTCTACATAAACAATAAGTTAATGCCATTTCATTTCTTTTCAAATGAGACACAGACGCGCATTTTGTTGGACGAAAGCGGGATATCGCTTTACCCCGTCAGAGAGAGAATGCACTGTTATGTTTATATTTTCCACTTGTTTACGCCAAACTTAACGAGATTATTAATCTTTACAGTGTTGTTTTCTTGCTGACAATATAACATCCGTTATACTGTTCGACAGGAAGTATACATTAACACATTTGAAATGTTGGTTTTGATGTCGGGGATGGAGGGAGGGACTTCAGCTATAAATAATAATTAAACAATTTGCAAGAATTTTGAATATATAAAAACGAATGACTTGAACTTGCGCATCTGTATGAGAAGCGGCCGTAAGATGAAACTTCCAATAAACAAATACCTATTCTTTAATACCAGAAAAGCTATTCCGTGAGACGCGCAAGTCTGGGTCAACTTTGAAAGCAGGTGTCCGACGAAGCACAAATTACAATCCATTTTGCAAGCAGTGTTTATGATTAAAATAAATCTTAAATCTATTTCCTTTTACAAATTCGTGCCGATTAATGCCACGTGGACTCGCAACTGATTTTCTTGAGCTCTGTCGCGTGAACGATCGCTCGCTAACAAAGCAGCTCGCTTCCAGCCATTGTCTGACCGTGCTGATAGCGCGCGGCCTGTGTTCAGTCATGTCGACGGACTACATTCAACAGAGTTAGAACAATGGCCAGCCGATAATCATGGGCATTGGCGCGCTATACCTTTGTGTTGGCGCACTTCGTTTGCGCGCCATTGATGCGCTAACATTAACCTTTCAGCTGATCTGAAGTGTACCTGGCTGGTTTAATGATTTTTGCTGATGTCGAACTTGTCGAAATTAGTACAATGCGTGGTATGAAAGTTTAAGCTCGACGTTTTGTGTGATGAAGGTGTAGAGTCAACTGTATACACTTTGAAGGAAGTTATCAACGGAATTGCACATTATTGAGAGTACTAAAAAGAGCCTGGCATAATTTTATACATATTTACTATATTTTCACAGTATTCAAGCATAATGACACTTTCTTTGAATACTGAGAAAATATAGTACTTATGTATACAATTATACCAGCTATCACCAGTTCAAAAGTCTCATGGGTTAAGAGATAGGGCAAAGTGAAGCTGAAGTCATTGAGCTGAAGTGAACAGAGAGGCTCTTCTTTGTTATCTCCACAATGTGCAATTGAGCCATTGGTTGATTCAATGAGTGGATCGCAATATCGTTTTATTCATGGATAATCTAATCCGACCTCTCATCAGAATGCCACAAGGGCGCGTTTTGGAAATGCATACAGGAGAAACACCATTTCTTACTTTTGAGCAGCGCATGCAAGGCAAAAAATTAGAAAACCTGGGAAACAAAATCGCATTGACGATCCCAGGAATTTGCACATGATTAGACATCTGCACTGGTTCAATATTAGTAAAGAAACGTGATTCGCATTCGCATGCGCAGTGACGTGCGGCATGCGGCGCGCACTTCCGGCTGGGTACTTCTGATGCCGCTGCGCATGCGAATGCGACTTCAAATCTCTCTTGTGCGACTCCCGGTCACGTGACTTCTGGTTGCGGGACATCCTGGAAACAGGTCTGAACATGTTGGGACAAGTCTGAGCTTGCTCTAGCAAAAATCAGAATGGCGGTCTTGAACGCCCGTCCCGGAAACACAACGGGGCCGATAGGGATAACATACTACCATTGTAGTATTATAATACGGTATACGATAACATAGTACCAAATAAA
>JAVTVY010008891.1:0-44753 GCA_036873755.1 Hanleya hanleyi | reverse complement strand
TATCAGAGATATATATCATTAAAGATTTTGCATAAATTAAAGATGGCCGCCAAGGTTTCCACCGTCTCAGGGAAACTGGTTTGGTCATTCCTTTTAAGTTTCTTGATGCATCGATGATCTATACCAAGTTTCACACTGCAGTCCTCACAATTAGGAAAATTCTCCACGGCAAAAAAATTGCTGAGGAGAAATCAATTTGCCACGGCAAAAAAGGGCTTCACCACGGCATTTTTTTTTTTGCAGTAGATCTAGTTTTGACTACGATAATTAAATGACTTGCACAGGATGTTTGCTGGAATTCACAGATTTTCCACTACAATTGGATGCATTCATTTTTGTCATATCAGAAGTTCATAAAATACAGATGAACTTCTGGTCATATGTACTGACCATTGAGCAAAAATTCAATTTTTTTGTTTGGGGTAACGTAACCTTGCTACAAACCATGCATTGGTAGGTTAATTTTTAGTTTTATTATTTTAATTTTAGTTCTCAATTGAACTTTTTGATGATCACATACCTGGTGACATTATTGCTTCATGGGAGTAGAGACATGAGATGTGCGAAACAGAGAAAATATTACCATTTGTGTGGATTTGAGTTTTCCTGGTTGACAGTTTCAGGAATACCCTATATTTCTTAGATGAATTAAACAAGTGAGAAATGACTACATTGTAGTCAAAACCTGCGGCAGTGGCAATAATACAGTGAAAGACATATCAGCGGAGGTAGTGGTAATTGTAGAAAAAAGCGCCATCTGCAAGTGTTTTCATGCCAAGGGAAGTAATTTTCAACTTCTAACCCACAATTGTAGGAATTGACTAATAGGTTTGATACCATATATATATATTCACTTTCCCCGTTCAAATTCCGACGATTTTGACTGGTCCGTGTCGTCTATACTGAATTGACAGACAAAGTCACAATGATCGCTTTGGCAATGTCTTGGTACAAGTATCGTGTAGTCCAAGTTTCAAAACATTCGGTTCAGCCGTTGAATTTTGCAAATGAAAAAGGCTTTCAAATATTTGGAAATCCAAACAAATTTCATGGATTCAGTCATAGCGCGAACATCTACGCTCTTCAGTCTCCCTTCTCGCTTACTTTGCCGAGGAAAATGAAAAATTTATATTTCCTTCAAAGTTAATTTTCAATGAATTTATTATCAGGTCTATCACTTTGATCTGTGAAACTATGGAGGCATAATGACATTTTTCACGATTCAAATTGACGCCTGTGACAGTCTTGATATTCGATTAGAATAATAAATTAAGTTTCTGCATTTATGTGGGTTATCTTCTGCAAACTAAATACGGTACCTTGACACTCTTTTCCACGCAGCAGCAAGCCAATATCAATACATGGTTTGCTCCTTCTATACAAATGATTACCTATTTTATCCTTAGGAGATATCACCTCATCCGACATATTTGGTCAAGCCTTTTCGATGGTTGATAATTTTATTAATTTTTTTTTTTAAATCAAATCTGCAAATAAGAAAAATTTCTTGTCAGTATCTATGGATATCTCCCTATAATCAATTCGCGAATATGTTTGCCATTAAGTCATCCGGACGGTGATCTAAGTGCGAAATTTCAGGGTTAGTTCACTAAACAAGGTCTGTGTGTATAAGAGAATCATGTCGAATTCTCGTTATTATCTTTTGGTACATCAAATTATTGCATTCGCAAAAACGACTTCCAAGTCAATATGAAAGGGTATCTAAGTATCAAAATAAATTTAAAAAACTCTCAAGGAAATCAAGGTCCTAGCTTTTGACAACGAGGTCAAATAGATCACTTTTATGGTCAGTATCTGCTAATATATGACGTAATTTCATTCGTAAAACTGATTGACAAAGTAACGTAAATTGTGAAGTGTAGAACCAGTAAGTTCTAGCAGAAATGGGCTCTGACTTAAGAGAATGATGTCAAATGCAACATGTTTCTGCCCATTGTCTGCTGATACACATAAGTATTGATTTTACGGAAGTGATTAATGCAATTTTAAAGGGATTATGAGTGCGGAAGAGGACGAGTACATCAATGTCAGCGAAGCAAAGCCCTGGCTTGCGAGAATGAGGATAGAGAGACTGTGTTCCGAAAGAGGATCATTCGAAATAGCTATGTGCCAAATTTCATGCTTGTAACCGAAAGTACACAATATAACTGCACAACTATGATGTATTGTTCGCGCATAGGGTTGTCTGACTCATTAAATACTACATAGTCATTTATGTATTATAAAATCATTTGCGCATAAAGCCAGTTTTGAGTATTATCAATGAGTCAATATGAAAGGGTATCTAAGTATCAAAATAAATAAAAAAAACTCTCAAGGAAATCAAGGTCCTAGCTTTTGACAACGAGGTCAAATAGATCGCATTTATGGTCAGTATCTGCTAATATATGACGTAATTTCATTCGTAAAACTGATTGACAAAGTAACGTAAATTGTGAAATGTAGAACCAGTAAGTTCTAGCAGAAATGGGCTCTGACTTGAGAGAATGATGTCAAATGCAACATGTTTCTGCCCATTGTCTGCTGACACACATAAGTATTGATTTTACGGAAGTGATTAATGCAATTCTAAAGGGATTATGAGACGAGAACATCAATACCAGCGAAGCAAAGCCCTGGCTTGCGAGAATGAGGATAGAGGGAGTGTGTTCCGAAAGAGGGTCATTCGAAATAGCTATGTGCCAAATTTCATGCTTGTAACAGAAAGTACACAATATAACTGCGCAACTATGATGTATTGTTCGCGCATAGGGTTGTCTGACTCATTAAATACTACATAGTCATTTATGTATTATAAAATCATTTGCGCAAGAAACCAGTTTTGAGTATTATCAATGAGTCGGTATAGCTAAGACATTAAGTGCAAGTCCAGGGATTGGAGGGTCATTGTTTCGATTCCCACAGAGGGTTAAGTTATTCTTCCTTTTAAAACATATTTCCATATATGCGAATTGCTTGGGGGTAAAGTTAAACATCTTTATTCGGTGAAAGTTGCGGAGTTGTTCCGCTTACTTCTGAAACGTAATTGTTGCGTTTGTTTTTATGATGCATGATCTATAATTTGATACCAAGTATTATTCAATGTTAATCATAATGATAATGCGTTACTTGTTATGCTTCTTCACCAATTTGTATTTTATCTAGATTGGGCAGATAAAATGATTACTAGAAGTAGTGAACTTATTTTTCTACTTTCTAAGACAGTCGCCTGTGACTGTATGCAAATTAGCTGCACCACTGACAAGGTTGCGGCTCATCTTCCTTGGTATATAAGAAATCCAAGGATCTTAAATTGTATATACATGTACATGTGCATCCTGTTCAATGAAAATGGTAATATCTGAAGACAGTGACTGATGTGATGACCGACAGCTTTTAAGCGACTGACGTAAGACAATTGAAGAAATCAACGAAGCAATAATTAATTCCACCGAATATAGTTGCAAATGAATTCAAACGTGCCTGAAGACAGTGTTGTCATGTGAGGTTGAAAAGGAAAGTGTGGCAGAGATCACACTCTCTTAGCGCATGCGTATTTCAAAAAGTCACAAGAACAAGAAGAAGAACAACAACAACGCGAGCCTCCCGTAGACCTGCGTGCCGCAGGTAAAAAAAGGTAAAATAAAAAACCCCTAAAGTTATAGGTGGGGGCCTGTAGGGTTAATCAAACAAACAATATTTTAAGTTTTGCCTTGGCTTCTTTGCAAACAAGAATGAATAAAAACTCTGAATTTCCTAACTCCTTCTGGTAAAGTTTTTGTATTCCGCCTCCAGAATGTTCAGCACATCCAACGACAGCTTAATATTATTGCCGCTTCTTGGTGTGCCGCGAACTTGCCCATATAGTCGGCCGGAGGCATTCCAGTTTTTTATTACCTCAGCTAGGTTCCAGCTATCCATTTATCCGATACGGCGATAGTGACAAAGCCACGTGGTCGTAACATGTTGGCCGATCTTGCACGCCTCAAAAAGTAAAGAAAATTTCAAACACAGTTTCCACCATTGTCCGCCAGTTCAGGCTTTATGCACGACAACCTCAAATTTCACCATTTCGTCAGCATCGTCATGCTCTCGTACGATGGCAAAGCAAAACAAATTGTGACTGTCAAAACTTTTAAATACCGCTGTGCAGGAGAATGGTAATTGTAGGGGCTTACGTGGAGTACGGTAACCCCAAATGTCGGGCAAATTATTTTCCGGGTAATATATGAAACATGGAGTATATAAGATATTTAGTGCCAGCTGTAATTAATTAATTTAAGATTACTACTCAGTTCACTATTTCAGGTTGCCGTGCCATTCATAATACAATAATACATAATCCTAACTGTACGTGAATTCCCCTTCATCGTAACCCTCACCATTCCCTAGAGCACTCTCCTCGTATGCGGTCGCCTGTGCTATTGCGACAACGAAGAAACGCCAGTGGAGAAATGCCCTGCATGCTGGAGAGTGACAGACATCCAATTGAAGATCTGTGCTTTCTAGATCGGGAATGATCGGCTGTCTGTCAGTTCTTCGAAAAGTGCATTTTGCCGACCGATGTCTCCAAATTATGCAATCAAACAACCACAGCACCAGTAGCTGTCTCCTTTATGAAAACCAAATTTATTAGCAAGAAAAGCCAGTTCAAGGAGACGTATTTTACCATCGACCGTATGTTGTTTACTGACAACAACAACATCACTTTACGACCCACGGCAAAAAACTGCCGACGCGAAGTGATTTTACCCCAGCATTTACCACGGCAATTGCCGTTTGCCGTGGCTAATTGCGAGGGCTGCACTGAACAGTGAAATAGTACCTAAGATACACAAGATTAATGATTTCGCATAAATTAAATATGGCCGCCAAAATTTCCAACCAATCCGGTCCAAATTCAATAGGGTTCTGGGTCATGAGCATATGGATGTGCAGTGCAAGTTTGGTGTGCCTAGGGAAAGTCGTTCTTAAGATATCTTGGTAACGAGAAAGCTGTGATGGTTTCGCATAAATTAAAGATGGCCGCCAAAGTTTCCAACCAATCAGGTCCAGATTCAATAGGGTTCTGGGTCACGAGCATACGGATGTGCACTGCAAGTTTGGTGTGCCTAGGGCAGGCCTTGCTTTTCGTCGGATTTCACCAAATTTTGGCCGAGGGGTAAAAATGAAACTTCGACCGTGCCATTCTATCATCACCGAATGCAGCTGAAAATGGCGAGAATGTCAACTTCGATAGAATCAAAAACGAGTCTCAGTCACATGGCGTTATCAGAATAGAAAACGCCGGTTTCCGAATCTGTGTGCACTGCACAACAACAACAGCACTGCCCTTTGCAGTTTTATCATAACATGCATACGGGACAAGACAACTGCACGGAGATTGAATTTGAGGGGACTTCCTTGACAACTAAATCACCATGCTGTAAAACACGTATAATCTATTCTCGTTATAGAAAACAACCATCACCATGTATCACTTTTTCTGGTCGGCAAAATACAAATCTACTCACATTTGGCAAATAAAATAACCCCTGATCTTACCTCGGTGTAGGATGTGCTGACTGTGGATGTATCTTATAGCAAAACAAAGCTGTATGAACCAATCCAGAATCACCTGCAAACAGAAAGGAAGTGGGCCAAATCATATTAATGATGCAGATATTAGCGTTATTTTGGAAGAAAATTGCATATTCTGCAAAACATGTACGTGTACATGCACTGCAGCAGGAAGAAATATGACAGAGCTCTGAAGGGATGGGATTATCGTTAATTTACATCACTGGAAAATGTGTATTTTACGTACAAGTACCAGATTAAGGTCCCATATACGCTGTCATATTAGTCCTATGGTCCCATTATTGTGGTTCATTTTGTATTCAGAAAATCAGGGATACAAAGATTGATGACGTCATAAAATCACGCGATCTCGGCGCCAAAATTCAAATAGCAGACACTCAAAGCCAAACTCAGTGATGTACAGACAGTTCCATGATGCATGGCAGGACATTATGAACTGTTTTCCTTAGAAACTTAAAATGTATTGTCAGGAATGGATATTTGGGCCATTTTCATGAAAATGTGCAAATAACGGTAAAGACATTTTTTTTTTACATTTTATCCATTTTACATTTTATAGCCAGAGATTTGCCATGTTTGCTGGAAATGTCAGATGATTAAACATTTTATAGTTTTTCTCTATTCATTGTAAAATGTCTATTTTGGCAAAGATAACTGCTTTAAAAGATTAAATTTTCAAATCTGAAAATGAATTTGTCTTTAATGTTATCATTGCAAATGCAGTTTGAACGTTAATAATTTTTAAACAACACAGTATTTAATGAAAAGAATCTTTCTGTTAGATACTATTGTGTAAAATATATAAAGTCCTGTTCATTTCACATATCTTGACATGTGAAAAATATTACAAAAAGATTGGATTTATTCAACTGTCTTTACCGTTAACGGAAAAGTTTTTGGAGAAATTTAGCACAAAAAATATCATATGGAGGTCACTACTGTCATTGTTAAAAGTACCAGGATGTGGGCAGCCATTTTTCGTCCAGCTTTGTGAAAACAGAGCACATGTTTTCTACAAATTTTCTCCTGCAGTACCAGACAGGTTTCACCACTGTTCTATCAGTCTTACATTACCAGACTATGGCCCACCACTGTTCAATCAAGCCATGATCAGGCGATGTAGAATCGACCATACACGATTAACTCATGAACAGTTACTAACAAGAGCCCAAGGGGCTTCAATATCTGGAATTACATTGGTCCAAATTTCAAGGTTGTTTAATAGCCTTGATTCCAATTGGTAGCTAACAATCCAGAGCAAGGTCTACAATTTTGTGCTTCTGAGAATGTAACGTATATCACATCTTATATTGAATGGTAAACTAGAATGGGCTTAACTAGTTGACCTTGAAGCAAGAGCCGAGATGCGAGAGCTCACATATCCTGCATTGAAATCGACAATAGTCAAACACAAGAAAATAGCAGTTTTTCCGGAAATGGATTCCTTTCAGCTGAGAGAATTTTTCATGAAGGAAGAAGAAAGTGATAAGTAAACCTTTGTTCTTGAGTTAATAAACGGGTATGAAGTTCATGAAGGACTCCTCTCCCCATTGAATTAGTAAACGTATGGTTTTTATTTCACAACAGTTTAACTAAATGTAGCTGTTTCAAACATGGGCGACAACTCCACAGGACAAATGCCATATACATATAGGGGAGAGAACTCTGAATAGCCTTGACTTACATTTTGGTACATGAAACATGTCCCCCTAATGTATCTACTGACAAAAAAAAATTTTTTTTAAAGATTTCTTGATTCTGGGGTCACAGTGACCTGGACTATTGACCTTGACCTAAATCTTGGTACATGACAAACCGTCTCCCCGTAATTTCTCAATGGACACAAAAAATTGTGATTTTTAACAATTTCACGATTTCAGGGTCACAGTGACCTTGACCTACATTAAAGTATGTGACACATCGTGTACCCCTAATGTATCTACGGACATAAAAAATGTTATTTTTAATAATTTCCTGATGTTGGGGTCACGGTGACCTTTGACCTTGACCTAATTTTTGGTATGCGACTGAACTTGACTATTGACCTGGATCTAAATTTTGGTACATGACAAAACGGCTCTCCGTAATTTCTCAATGGACTAAAAAAATAAAGATTTTCAACAATTTCACGACTCAGTGATATTGACCTTGACCGTGACCTACATTTTAGTAGGTGACACATCATGTCCTCTGAATGTATCTACTGACACAAAAAAATGTTATTTTTAATAATTTCCTGATTTTGGAGTCACAGTGACCTTTGACCTCCGACCTTGACCTATTTTTTGGTATGCGACACTTCATTTCCCCCTATTGAATCCACTCACAAAACATTAGAAATTAATGATTTCCTGATTTTTCAGTCACACCGACCTTTTGACCTCTGACCTCGACCTACATTTAGTATGCAGCACATCGTTCCCCCCTGGGGCATCCACTCACCAAAAACTAGAACTGTAGATAGAAAACTGTCCATGATCAATGATTTCTTGATTTTAGGTAACAGTGACCTTCGACCTCTGACCTCGACCTCAACTTTTGGTACGCGACAAATCGTCTCCACCTAGTGTATCCACAGTCACTCACAAAAAATTGCAAATTCTGTGGATAAAAAACGTTCACAGATATAGACTGGACACAACACTTAAGTGATTTCCTGTTTTTTAGGCCAGTGACCTTTGACCTCTGACCTCAACCTTCATTTTGGTATGCGACACATCGTCTCCCCGTAGGGTATCCACTCACCAAAAATTGGAACTGTAGATAAGAAACTGTCCCAGATTAGACCGGACACGAGAACCGGACAGACCGACAGACGGACGGAAACCGCCATCACATAATATGTCCGCCTTTTGCCGGGTGTATAAAAAATGAGCCAGTCTGAAGGTGTACTCCATGCCATGAAGATCAGGGGTAGAATTTGATGCGAATTCGGAATCGATTGCTTATGGCTGTGGCTCTTTTTGTTGGTAATTTAGATCGTTCACTGTTAAAACCATTGCAGCATGAAATGAGAAATATGTGGGACAAAAATATCAGAAATTTCCTTATTTTTTAATGTTGTTGCATACATGTATCTGTTATGAATCCATGGCAAACTGTTAGGCAGACCTCAATTAAAGGAGTGCCACAGGCTCAACAGGTTACCATGAATTCTACACCAGGCGCCGCGGAGCATATTCAAAAATGGGGGGGCTGACCCCTATCTCGACCATAAAGTGGGGGGGGCTGAAGTCGCCCCTAGATAGGGCTTATAACATTACAGCTCCGAAAAGTGGGGGGGCTGAAGCCCCCCCAGCCCCCCCGGCCCCTGTACACTGGTAACCTGTGGGAACCTATTGCATAATTATTAACCTAATGTCATATTATTAGTCAAAATTATGGGGACCTGAAAATATAGGTTACCAATATTTTTCATATGGCAACCTCCAGGCAACCTGAAAACAGGTTACCACCTTAAATACCTTAAATTGAGGCCTGTTAGGCCTACTCTTTATAAGGCTCAATAATAATAATTGTTTGTTTTACGTTAACATCAACTGCTCGACAGGAAATGGGGCAGGTGGCCAGATTTTATTTTCCTTTTTTTGTCTTGCAACGCAGAGTCCCAAATTATTTGTTTTTCATATTCCTACGAAGTAGGCTACCATTTGCAAATTGTCCGGTAATGAGTGAGTGAGTGAGTCAGTCAGTCCATCCGAATCCTTTCGTCGGCAAAACAAGGAGAGCCGTTGATATTGGAAGCTTGATTTCTGGCATGAACGTGCATTAGGCCATTGTTACCAGCAAGTTCTGAGCTGACCGAATTCTGATGAAAATTTGATTTATAATTATTTTTTTTATTATTTATTGGTGGCTCAGTGAGTGCAGTCATGCCAGTCGGGAACCCTTGGCTGTATGTTTCACTGTGACTTTTGAAGGTTCCCTGATACGGCATATCACATTGGACACACCGGTTCTCGTAAAATCACCGAAGTTAAGCGACTTTGAGCCCGGTCAAGACTTGGATGGGTGACCTCGTGCTGTACTGCTGGGCTGATAAGCATCCAGGGTAATAGGAACTGAGGGCGATAATAGTTGCTACGCTAATGACTCACCAGCGGTGACATGTGGAAAAGTTAATAATACCCATTGTCAATTAGAGACTGCTATATAAATTCTCTCACAGTAGCACATAGGTCCCCCAAGTCATCTCTCGAGTACACACTTAAATCATATCAAACCCTACTTCGTAGGTTCTGTGACGTTAGTCACACTGCCATGTGCAATACAAAGATACAAAAGAAATAAGATTCAGAGTATATATACTTACAACATAGTAAAAATTTTTAGGTTGAATACCGCTCATCAATGGAGATACCCAACCACCCGCCTGAACCAATTTAAGGCGTGCGATTTTAGGTGTGCTAAACACACTCCCGAGAATAAATATAAAGGCGATTTCAATTTTTCCTACGAAGTAGGCTACAGATCGCAAATTGTCCGGTAATGAGTCAGTGAGTCCATACGAATCCTTTCGTCGGCATAATAAGGAGAACCATTGACATTAGAACCTTTATTTTTGGCATGAACGTGCATTAGGGCATTGCTACCAGCAAGTTCTGATCTGAAATAATTCTGATTAAAATTAGATTTATAATTAACACTTCAGTATATTGCAGGGATTCATACAAGTCAAAAATTTTACCACCGAAAACTCAATATTACTCAAAATTGAGTTTTCATAATGGTGAAATTGAGTTTTCAAAATTTTTTATCGCCGATTCAAAGATTGCAATTGAGTTTTCAAATTTTTTTACCACCGATTTACCTATTGGTATTCAGTTCTCAAATATTTCAACCACCACCATGCACAGGATTTTGTTGGTGTGTTTTAATATGGTCAATATATTATACTATGAGCAGGGGTTATTTTTGACAAAACATTTTCATCTACCCAATATCCAAATTAAATAAAACTCATTTTATTCAGCGCATCTTCAGTTAAAGTTTTCATCGGATGATGTATAAAAACCGAGAGATTTACATGTACCGTACCACAAGATCAGTCTGAATAACAATGGACATGGGGATCTATATCACGAATGAAATCGGAGAGAAAAATCAAGCAGTAATTATTCAAAAAAGCGAACGATCGAACCAGGAAACATGTCCTCTTATCTGCAGCTAACTGCACCAAACACAGCCTCTGTAGATTATTAAACTTTAATTCAGTAACAAAGTGTTCACATGAGACAGATCTGCCAAGTTCTAAAGTCTAAATTTTCTGAAAACTACCGAATATTTTGGATGGTCACAGTTGCTCAATGTTAAATTTTTTAAGCAAATTTCTTGAGTGCTATTTATCTCCCGAGTTCTCTAAAATCCAGTTTTGGAGGTCACCTCGTATTTAAAGTATGGTTTTTCATTACTCTTCCAACTATGAAAATTTATTGTTTATAATCAACGAGGAGTCAACTTTATGGAGCAGACAAAGATAAAATATGCAGCCTGGTCTCATCGCAGCGTCAGTCTCACTGGCATCTCACGAGTGAAGTTCTAGACCAGTCAATGTACTTTAGAAAAATACAACCCGATCATGATTGCAGGTCTTGGCTTTAGCAAGTCATGTGAAATTCAGACGTTTAGTCTTGATGTATTTTCAATCTCTGACATCGCTGGACAACTCACTTTTTACTTCGTGTTTGACGGATACTGAATGGACCGAACGTCGGCATTACGGTCCAAATTTAGCCGGGAAATATGGTCGACTGACTGCAGGCACGTGGTTCTACAAAGCGCAAGACTGTCGGCTGTCAACCCTATTGCGGTAATGGAAACTTCCACTGACCCGGTGTTGTAAGCCCACAAGCCTTCCCGATGAATCGAATTGGAAGAGTTCACTTTCAAAATAGAGAAGTAGGGCACAAAAGTTTCGTCTAACAACAATGCGAGGGCAGATTTTTCTTTCGTTTCGTAGACTATATTTTTCCTTGTATTTCATTTCTGAAACTTGCAACTCTGGCGGACAAATTGACGACCTACGCGATTTAAAGATGACAACAACAACTACACAGGGTCTGTTTGAAGGTGAAGAAAAAAATAACTTTTACGGCGACAGATGACCGATAAAAACTTTTGGGCGGGAGTCCCTGTTGTCAAACTTTAGCGACAGTCTGGGAACCCTCGGCAGTACGAATGCAGGCTGCCACACAATAAACATTTGAGGGTTCCGGAAATAATGTATGCAAGCAATTGTGTCTGCCGCTACGCGGTGCTGTGATCAGCATACTCGAAAGCGTTAACAACAACACAACGACACGTGGTGGCCCGCTCCCGGCGCCTGTTAGTGTCGTTTTCACGGTAAGATCGTCATTCGATTGAGTTTATTTCGTAATTTAGGGCTGTCAAATTAACTTTGACCTTGTCTGGCGAATTGAGTTTTCCACGAAAAATTGAGTATTTGTCCAGTAAAACGGAAGCAATTGAGTTTCTTGCCATACGAATTGAGTTTTCAAATTTGTTTAACCACCGGTATTCGGTGGTAAAAAGCGACTTGTATGAATCCCTGATATTGTTATAGATATATGTAACCTGCCTTTAACCTGTATCCTATTTCACATCCAAACATTTCATCATTGACCACATCAGGCTTCAAATTCAGGTCAAATTACCCACTGATGGTATCATCCTTCAGATTAGTCTGTGTGAGCAACAATGATAAAAGTTTACTGAGGGTGAAACAAAGCCATGACGGCTGTTTAAAGGGTCTTAATTTATTTTCTTTGGGTAGAATTTAACTAGATAAAGTAACTTTGATCATCATGCCAAGAAAACTGGTCCGTTTTGCTCCAGCGTTTTATCGCATTTAATGAGTATCAGTTACGACCACCAAGTCCTGTCCCGCTAAAAATACCCTGTCATTGATCCTCATTCCACTGTATGCCACATGGCCCTATTACGGAGGTTAATCTTAACGTGCATCTGGCACAATTCCACAATTGCCCGACAGCATAGGCCTACTGCATATACCCTCAAACAATCAGCGCTGTTTGCATAACTTAAATTGTTAAACCATATCATTGAAATAATATAGCAGAAAACATTGATGTGAGTTATGATATGTACACTATGACCAAAGACATGTTCATAATGTGCTAATCGGATAGTTAGGACAATCATTACTTTGCATCAGAGAGTGTGTGACTTGGATTCAAGGGTTAAGACTTTGGAGGGAAATACAATTTTGACAGCAGAAATATGACCCCGCCATTTGCTGATTAGAGCGATAAAACAGGGTAGGCTAAATGGACCCTTTTCAATGCAGTATTTCTTGGCATGGATGTGAAAATATGAGGACATACTTTGGGTTTTTTTGTACCTCTTGAATATTGACTATATATCACACTTGGATATAATTTGAACAAAAAATTACATGTGTAAACAAAATATGTCTAAATTTCTCTTGTCATTTCAAATCTTGATCCATTTTGATTCCTTGATTAGGGGATACAGAATCACTGCCATGGAGTGTGTTGGTGTGTCACAGCAATGCAATTCCGATTCACACAACGAAGCTGAGGTGGTTTAACGTTTATCAATGAAGAAACTCACCGATCAACCGCCATAGAATATAATGTGAAACAAGAAAAGCGGAATAGTACATTCATCAGATTGCCGATACCCAAAATGTGTTGTCTCATACATGTATATCTAGATAACAACGTGATGTAGAGACGCTATTTATTCGTCTTTGTACCGGTTATGCTCAGGAGAATGACATAGAATCATTATTATCTTGTGCATAGAAGGTGTTGGTCTTGAGTTGAATTACCGTAAACTACATAAATGCTACCTTTCTGCCATAGTACTGTATATAAAAATTTGTTGTATTGTTGGGAAAATAATGTGATTCAAAAAGTTGTTTTGATCCTGGACAAGGGCACTGAAAACCATTAAAGAGATGTAAATGTATTTTCACACGTAAAGCTTGAAATCTACTGAACCTATATTATTCAATCTGTTTCCTTTAATTAAAAAATTGTAAAATTAAATCGGCGATCGTTATTTATTTTTGGAATGTTACCAACAAGTTCTGAGCTGACCTACTTTTGATCAAAATTTCTGGTGATTTTTGATGAAAATCACTGGCGATTCTGACTTGGGCGGTGCCCATCTTAATATAGGCAGGATTTCAACTGGGGGTGGGGATTTCCAAGAGTTCAGTTCGCGTTCGAGTCCTAATGCCTACTGTACTTCGTAGGTCCTGTGACGTTAGTCACACTGCCATGTTCTCATTGAGAACTTCATATAGATAGCTGCACAGTAACCGGCACTGGCGAAAATGGAGACTGGTCACGAAACGCTGAGTGCGGGAAATTTGGATTCTTTGGATTCCAAATGAGAATTCAGTTGGATTCTTGCAAATTTTGCGAAATTCTACCCCTGAAGATCTCACAGTGAAACATATTCTTATTGACTGTTTAGATTTCAAGACTGTAAGAGATTCTTCTTATTATAAAGCAGATACTTTAGAAGATATATTTAGTTGGGTGTATAATTGGTTATTTGAGAGAAATCGGTTTGTTGTATGTCAGAGTTTTAATGTGTGTAGGTTTTAAAGTGTTGGATTATTAAGTTATTAACTTCAATACTCAGAATTTTGTTTGATTGTCGCTATAAGCTTATACCTGAAATATTGCTCAACGCGACATTAAACTTTAATTCTCTCTCTCTCTCTATCTAGTAGTCCTACAGTACCAGACTAATTATACTATGGTACAGAGGCAATTGCGTTAATGTTTATACTCGTTTCGTTCGGTTCGATTTGGTTATTAAAATATGACCGCAAAAATTGTAAACCGAAACGAGGTTAGAACGAATTTGACCGGATTATGATTGAAGTTTGACCGGAACGAAATAACCGAAACAAAATGAACGGAACAGAGTGAGCAAAGTTTGTACTGCCCGCCGCGGCAGTTTAATCGGCCATACATGTTTGCCTGTGGATGAAGTTGGATGACTGACAGAAACCCGTATAGTTAAACGATGTTTACAAACTGTACTGATTGTAATTTGTATAGATAGATTAAGAAATGTGAAGCATGTCTTTCTTTACTCTACTCCTCGACAAAAAGCCCCATGCACGTGGTCCCACGCGGAAAAGAAATGACCTCTGAAAAATTGTTTTCCGCCTACCGGCCTAGAACAAAAACACGTACTTATTTTCCTGGCTGGAATCAGTGAGGCTTATAACACGTTCAATTGTCATCTCTGCATTAATTTCGCCGATTATAAACAAGGAATTTAAGAGTTCCCCCGCAGTTTCGGGAAATAGCAATTGGAATCAACATCAACATCTCCAACTGTGCGAACTTTGACCCTGCAGAGCTATGCCCCTGAAAACAGCCGCCCCACGTAGTCCTACCTGTGCGGTACTTTTAAAGTGTGATCACCTACTGTTCACTTCCATAGTCTACCGAATTTGTGATTACAGATGAATTGATTTTCAAAATGCTATAATAACAACTACATGGCTTGTTGTCCCAAGATTCTGTGTTGTAATCTGTTATGGTCGGCGTCTGTTTGTTTGTTGTGTTTTTTTTTCACTGATTGGTCCCGGAGACGATTGAATGAATTATTTTGTACTCAGAAATAAGAGCCCCCCCCCCCGCAATACGCCCAATGAGCCCAGTACGGTAACATAACGGAACATTTCACATGGGGTACATGCAGATCTAATACCCATTACGAAGTGAGAGTATATTACCAATACAATAATAGTAACACTTTAAATTAAGCCTAGAGCTCAAATTAACAAAAAATGAATCCCGTTTTGCGAGACATGAGAAAATATAAAATACCACATATCTTGAAATGGAATCTTTAGTACTTCTATTTATATCTCCCTCTGCTCTCGTTATTTATTATTTAATTATTTATTTTAATATCTAGCGTTGCAAAAGATCTTAAATGAACGAAGAAATGTACCACGAAATTTAAATGAAACATCGAGTTGATGGGCTGCGAATTCGAATGAGAAGCGGACTACAATTTCAATCAATCAAAAATCGAAATGTAATCGGGTGGGTCTAACAAAAGAAAAAATAGTTGAGAAAATACTTAATTAATATTAGCCTGGATGGTATAAAAAAGATTCGTTCTCATCGAGGCGTACAAGGTACATTCCAAAAGATGTTTTTCGTCCTCAATACAATTGTTGCGGAAACCTGTCGCTTATGTACGGGAGATATCACGGAGAAAAGTACCGGTAATGAAAAACTTATTAGCCCATTCTTCCTAAATATTAACATAATACTAAAAATTTGTCTAGACTAATGTGACAACAAACGAGAACTTGAAGGATGCAAGATAATTTTACCAATAGCACAGAAGAATATATAAGATAAATATTCTGATCAAAAATATTATTAAACAATTTTGAACAACCTTTTCTTTTCTCATATCGCCCAATCTTATAAACAGTTTTACAGTCGCCTTCATAACAGATCATATTGTGGAATGCAAATAGAAAACAAATCTAGAGTGAATGGAATTAATTCTTGCATAAAGCATTCACTTTTTGCACGAGAAAACCGGAATGTGAAATTGAAGACAGAAGAGTTCCAAGCTGTTGTTGTTTTGGCAGCATGCGGACCTCGGAGAAAGCACTATTTCGTGCAGACGTCGCAAAAGATTTCATTCCAATTTAGAGCATATAAAATTATGTTTTTAGATCTAATATAAAGTTGATTGTAATAGAAAGAAGAAACATATATCTCTGTGAATCTGGGGATAATGAATATCGATCTTCGTTATTTTCTTGAAGTTGGAAATCCATGACAAGTTGCCATTTTCAACAACTGCTCTCCGTGAATGTGACCGACGATATGACAAAATAATTTATTACACATGTTTACATTTATGAGAACGAACCAGAATGAACGAAATGAAAGGAATGAACTAAATGGACGGAATGAGTGAGCGGAGTTTGAACGAAATATGACCGAACCGTTTGACCGGAAAAAAACCGGAACGAAATGAACGCGAACGGACCGCAAAATGAACGGAACGAGTGTAAACATTAACGCAATTCGTACTGTACCAGAATAAGGCACCATATACTGTTCTATTAGCCCTATGGTACCAGACAACGCCCCCGCCACTGTTTTATTAGTATATGGTACCAGACAAAGACCCTATACAGGCCTCAATTTAAGGTCAAAGTCACGGTGACAGCGTTACATTCAGAGAAGAGTTGCTGCTCAACAGTTTAATTACTTGAACATGAATTAACCTTATATTATGGGTTTTGAATAAAGTACATGTGTCCCTTTCTGTTACAAGGAAATCAATGAAAAATGTGAGCAGATGCCAAAAACCAAACATGATTTGCAATGCGTGACAGCGTTACGGCTAAAAACACCAGTTTTGATGCTAGTCGGATATATATGCAAAATCCTGTGAGTTATGTGCAAGCTTTGGATGTCCTCCTGCATTTTCTGTTGGCTAAGTAATCACTCTCTATAGTTGACCTGTAGCCCAAAATCACTTTGCAATATTTCTGTTTCCAGAAGAATTTATATCGGTGTGACAGCGTTACAAAAAATCGTGACTGCGTTACACTAGTGATATTACTTCCACCAGAATGAACTGTTTTGACAAAACATTAAGGAAGTGACAAAGAAAGCTTCAGACTTTAATTATAATTTATATCCTCAAATTTCATACTGCATCACAGTTTGGCACAATCCCCAACTCAATATATGTACCATCATTTAATAATTGGAAAGTTCAATATCGTACATGAGCATAACGTCACAGGCCCTACGAATTAGGGTAGGCATTAGGACTCCGATGCGAACTGAACAGAGTTCCCCACCCCCAGTTGAAATCCTGCCTATATTAAAGATGGGCACTGCCCAATTCAGAATCACCAGTGATTTTCATCAAAAATCAGAATTCAGCTCAGAACTTGTTGGTAACAGTCTCCTAAAGCACCTTCATGCCAAAAATCAAGGTTCTAATGTCAACGGTTCTCCTTATTTTGCCGACGAAAGGATTCGGATGGACTGACTCACTCACTCACTCATTACCGGACAATTTGCAATCTGTAGCCTACTTCGTAGGAACATCACATGATTACTGTACAGGAGCTTCTAGTTAAGATTTCACATGTACATGTCCACACTTTTACATGTAGAAGTAGAAGTTAACAAATCCATAGACCAAGAAGTTAACAAATTCATAGACCAAGAAGTTAACACATGGCAGTGTGACTAACGTCACAGGACCTATGAAGTAGGGTTTGATATGATTTAAGTGTGTACTCGAGAGATGACTTGGGGGCCCTATGTGCTACCGTGAGAGAATTTATTTAGCAGTCTCTAATTGACAGTGGGTACTATTAACTTTCCCAGATGTCACCACTGGGGAGTCATTAGCGTAGCAACTATTATCGCCCTCAGTTCCTATTACCCTGGACACTTATCAGCCCAGCAGTACAGCACGAGGTCACCCATCCAAGTCTTGACTGGGCTCAAAGTCGCTTAACTTCGGTAATTTTACGAGAACCGGTGTGTCCAATGTGACATGCCGTATCAGGAAACCTTCAAAAGTCACAGTGAAACATACAGCCAAGGGTTCCTGATGGTCATGACAGTGCACTCGCTGAGCCATCAATAAATAATAAAAAAATAATTATATCAAAGTTTCATCAGAATTCAGTCAGCTCAGAACTTGCTGGTAACAATGCCCTTATGCAGGTTCATGCCAAAAATCAAGGTTCTAATGTCAACGGTCGGTACTCCATAATTTGCCGACAAAAGGATTCGGATGGACTCACTCACTCACTGACCACCGGACAATTTGCCGACGGTAGCCTACTTCATAGGAAAATTCACAGACCAAGAAGTTAACAAATTCATAGACCAAGAAGTTAAAAAATTCACAGACCAAGAAGTTAAAAAATTCATAGACCAAATTCTGGCTATACCGTTCATTTGGTACTGGTGTCCACTTTTCTTGAAAGTTTTATACTTCACTTGCTAATTAATATTATGCACTGTTCAGGGCCTGATCCAGACTTTCAGTTTGGGCACCATTACATGGTGCAGAGTGTAATAAGTTATACATGTAGTGAAGAGGCTGCGATGTGGGACCGTCGAAGCTGTGGGAGTATTAAATGGTCTAAATACAGACTGATAACGAAATATTCAAAATAATTTACCTGTCATACGAGACAGGTGACCAACATGTTTACCTGTCACCTTTAAGAATTACCTGAACATGCAATCGTTGAAATTGTCACATACATGTAACTCAAGATTAATGACAAATTTAGATGTTGCAAGACACTAATAATTTACTTGCACTTATTAGCAGGTGTTTTGAATGAATTTTGTTGAAGATATATTTTGAACACCAAAACAAAATTATTGGCTACCTGTCAATAGAGACAGGTACTTTATTTCTCTACCTGTCTCTTTCAAAAATTACCTGTCAGAGACAGGTAGACAGGTGTAAATTTCGACCCCTGATTGGTACAGGTTTCAACCTGTTTTTTTTCTTTTTTTCATTTGGGTGTCCAAGTACATACATGTAGGCTCTGCTGTTAAAAGTGGCAGAAATGCTCATGAACTCCTGGGACAAATTTACTGTTAACTTCTTGTTATCATTAACAATGTTATTTAACAAGAAAACATTCAAGCCACAATAACTCTATATCCCTTATCGGCAACTGTTATTTAGAATACAACATAGAATACTGAAATCAGTTTTGAACATCTGGTACCAGAAAGTCTTGAATATCATTTATTAATTCTTTGAACGAATTATTGAAAAAAAGAGCCAAAATCAAAGAACAAAGCCATGAAAATTTATGGCTCTACTTCTGTAAATGGATCGCTCGTGAACTTGATTCCAATATACCTGTAGGATCACCAAGCTTTGTTAATATCTGACTTGTCTCTATCCATGCCACTTATCAAGTTCTTTGGTGTCCGACAATGGCTGTCTGTGTAAAAATGTTACATTTACATGTAGGAGACCATTCTCTATGTCCAATGAAGAACTTGAGCTACAAAACCCCTTTTTATTTTTCCTAAGTGGTAAGCTTATCTCACCAGCAAGTAGTCACCAGGTCTGAAATTGTTCCATCACACATGATTGTGATGCAGCAAGTACCAAAATGTGCACTAATGAACACTGCTGCAACACTGATGATAGGGTGCATGGTCAGCTGCTGTGTCACAGCTGCAATTGATACAATGTTGCAACCTACACTCATGGCATCTGTACCTAGTGCCTCCTGTGACAGGGTTACATTTGATGATTGTAACGCTGTCACATGAAAAAAATGTAACACTGTCACGCTCATAGGGGTAATTAAGCAAATATTATTTTTGTGATCTTATGTCCGCATTACTAGGCTAGGAAGGTTGAAAGAAAATATAGGTATTGGAACCATGTCCTCTTACTCGCTAAATAGCTACAGAAACAAGTAATTACAAAATCGTGACAGCGTTACATGTCTCTAGGATGTTTTTCAATAAATGTTTAAAAAATTCTGTTTGATTTTAGTGGTTAGTACTATTAACAATAAAAACATAACCAGCCCAGTTCATGACGTATGCAAACAGATAGACCATATATATAATACTGAAAATACCACTGAAATCTCAACTCCACTGGACAAAGTTTGCTGCATACAGGTGGCGCCACTGGTGTCTAAATTTCGATTTTTATTTTTAATCACTATCAATCTGAGACACCTAAGGTAATATCCTACCATCTGCTGCATTGCATCTGTCTAGAAAGTAGAAACCTGTTGAGAGGTTACCATCAGCACTCCTTAAATTGAGGCCTGCTATACACTGTTACATTGGTTCTACGTTACCAGACTATGACCCCATACACGGCTCTACTAGTCCTACGGTACCAGACTAAGGCCCCATACACTGTTATGTTAGTCTTAAGATACCAGACTAAGGCCCAGTCACTGATTTTCATGTGAAAGTATAGTTTACTATCAGTTTGGTATTCATTCATCGGTCTTCGTTCATCATTCAACAGACTTCGGACTCCATTTTTAATTCAGTCTGTTCCGTTCTTTTTCGTTCATCGTCTCAGTTTTAAATTGTTTCAAACTAATGCAAACAGAACAGAATGCAAAACAACTAGAGCCTTAGGCACTGAAATGGGGCTATTTAAATGTGAAATAGGCTGTCGAAATAATTCCACTAACTCTTTGATGTTCCATCCCATGGCGAAGAGCAATGTCTTCTCTGCATGTTAGTACCAATATCTGTAAAATATTTCACTTTTTTCAGATAATAGAAAGCATATCCTTCAGCAGTAAATGACAATACGAAGCTGCGCATCTGAAAACCCCTCGGCTCTGGATACATTCATAATGTACTCAATTTGAACCAAGATGTCAGGAACACCAAGCAGTCAAGTCACAAATATACAGATTATCAAAAATTTTGCAATTAGAAATGACCCCTAAGGTTTCCGTCCAATCAGAGAAACCGGTATTCATTACATAAGTTTCTTGATGCATCAATGATGTATACCAAATTTTACATCGAGCATTTGAACGGTATCAGAGATAGAGATCATTAATGATTTCACATAAATTAAAGATGGCCGCCCATCCTTCCCATCACTCAGAGGAACTGATGTGATTCTTCATTGAAAGTCTTTTGATACATTGATGTTGTATACCAAGTTTCGTATAGAACACTGAAATGGTATCCGAGATATACATCATTAAACTGATTTTGCATAAATTAAAGATGGCCACCAAGGTTTCCGCCCAATCAGAGAAACCAGACCTGTCATTTGTCGTAAGTCTCTTGATGCATCGATGATGTATACTAAATTTTACATCGAGCACTTGAACGATATCAGAGAACGAGATCATTAATAATTTTACATAAATTAAAGAATCAGGTCCCGATTCAAAGTATCTGGATGTATCGATGATGTATACCAACATTCATATAAAACAATTGAATGGTAACAGAGATATGTATCATTATCGATTTAGCATAAATTAAAGATGGCCTCCAGGATCAGAAAAGCCGATTTGGTAATTCATTGAAAGTTGCTTGATGTATCGATGATGTATACGAACTTTCGTATTGAACAGTTGAATGATTTCCGAGATATGGATCATTATCTATCTTGCATAAAATTAAAGATGGCCGCCAAGGTTTCCACCCAATCAGGTCCCAATTCAATAGGTTTCAGGTCCTTGACTAGGTAAATAAGCATATCAAATTTGGAATTCTTCAGTGGAACCGTTTCCGGCTATCTCGCTCACGTACGGACAGGCGGACGTACAAGACGACAATACCCCATGGCCAAAATTGGCCGTTGAGTAAACTAGGCCCATAGAAAGGTGGTTCAGAAGATAAAAGTTGTTGCTTGATTGAGGGTTGGGACAGATAACATCCATTGCAAGTGAACTTCTCTTTGCATAATCTAGATTTTATTGCACTGTACTTCCATTTGTAAATTAGTGTTTTGTAATTTATGGCTAACAGGATTTTTAACTGATTGTGATACCCGAGTATCATTTTCAGAGACTATCGATTGACTGGCTGCAATAGTGGAGATAGTAAAACTCAAAAGAATACGGTACAAGAAGATGTCCATAACATACCCACTCTCCTGGTATGTTCTGACCCGACATTGTCTGAATATTTACTGTGGTCATATTCACAGTTCCGTAAATATATGTAGTATATATATACGTCAGAGCAATGTTTCGTGATAATTTTGGGAACTCCGCAGGCATATCTCTCTTCAGGGGCCGCCTGTTAATACAGGAAGGTGTTAGCCATCAAATCTTCGATTAGCGTAGCAGTTCCTTCAAGTTTCTCCTCCTCTTTAATCATTCGTTAGAAGTCAGAAATAATATTCCTATTTCAAATGACTGGTGTTGGTATAGAAGAAAGACCCTTGGGCAGCAGTAAGATGTCGTCATGGGACAGCCTCAGTTTAGAGATGTTTCTGATGTATGTCATGGCTAATGCAATTTCCATATATTTCAACATATTTCATATGTTTACTTTTCTTGGATCGTTGTTTCTGTAGAGATGTCTAGTTTTCATTCTGCCTCTTCGAGTCAGATTGAATTCAGTAGAGTCTGTAATTGGCTGCGAAGATCTGCGTAAGTTTCTCCCTCTTTCAAACACAAAAGCCGGCGGGTATGGACAGCAGTAGGTTGTCGTCATCGGACAGCCTCAGTATAGAGTTGTTTCTTATGTTAGTCTTGGCTAATGCCAATCTCGCGAAGCGAGATCCTTATCGACATTTTTCAACATATTTCATATGTTTACTTGTCTTGAGTCGTTTCTGTTCTTTTCTGTTGATGGTATTCCTGTCTAATAAGTTCCTATTAGACAATTGTATGGCATATTAGGTTTAGTACCTTTTTATGCGTTGAGTTGATATAAATCTCAGGGATTTCGACGTAATGTATGTAGTCATACAGCTGAGCGTAGGCTTCAGCTATATCGATCATTGTCTAGAGTAACAGTCGTGTTATTCTTATCCAATTTGGTGATAACTATAATTCAAGTTATCGGACCTCAGTTTACTGAGCGACTTCCGCTCCCCCATCGATAGATTAACTCCGTATACGCTTCGCGTATATGAAGTTAGCTCAAGTCTTGTGGCATACAGATAATTCTCCGTGCTGTTCACTCCAAGTGGTGACTGGAATTCGGATTTGCCGTAAAATGGATGTGTCTTTTGGATTGGTGTAGAATCGGAAAATCGTTCACTGCATCGCATGTTCTTGATCATTTGTTTAAAGTCAGAAGCTTGGCTAATGCCAATCTCGCTTCGCGAGATACTTATCGAGATTTTTCAACATATTTCATATGTTTACTTGTCTTGAGTCGTTTCTGTTCTTTTCTGTTGATGGTATTCCTGTCTAATAAGTTCCTATTAGACAATTGTATGGCATACATGTATTAGGTTTAGTGCCTTTTTATGCGTTGACTTGATATCAGTCTCAGGGATTTCGACGTCATGTATGTTGTTATACAGCTGAGCGTAGGCTTCAGCTATATATAGATCATTGTCTCGAATAACAGTCGTGTTATTCTTATCCAATTTGGTGATAACTATAATTCAAGTTATCGGACCTCAGTTTACTGAGCGACTTCCGCTCCCCCGTCGATAGATTATCTCCGTATACGATTCGCGTATATGAAGTTGGCTCAAGTCTTGTGGCATACAGATAATTCTCCGTGCTGTTCAATCCAAGTGGTGGCTGGTATTCGGATTTGCCGTAAAATGGATGTGTTTTTTGGATTAGTGTAGAATCGGAAAATCGTTCACTGCATCGCATGTTCTTGATCATCAGTTTAAAGTCAGAAGCTTGGCTAAAGCCAATTTTTGGAGTGGCGAGTTTCATCACTACATCGCGAATTAATAGGGAAATTACCGTAGCTGCTTCCTGAGTAGCAGATTTCTTTTCCAGAGTTTCAATTCAAAATAGAATCTATTTGTTTGAAAAAGCCCCCAAAAAGCACATGAAAAACTAGCCATAATACCAAGCTGATCCGTATGTAGTGGTAATACTATTATACATACATGACCTGCTGACGATCAATTCCCTGAGAACTGTTAAAATTTGTATATGTTGTCTTTGGAATGTTAGAAAACGTGTTTGCGTCTGAGATTTGTAGAAAAACATAGGGACCCCGTCTCCACAATGAACACTCCGGTGTTATTTGCTCCAGTTTTATAGCAAAATAAATAAAATAGCATACAAAATTAGGTTTTACTTCAAGAGAATGGGCTTTCTCGACTTGAAAACGTCAAAATTCAACGGAGAAATCGTCTTTTTTCGATCGCATTTGACAGTGTTTATCTCGAGTTGTACTCGGCCATTTGCAATGTTTGACCTCTCTTTGGAAAGCGTGGGCTTTCCCCTTTCTGTACATGACATGACCTGGGACGGATGGCAAAATAAAACGGAGGATACGATTGGATTATAAAATGATGTCATTCCATCCTTCCAGCCACTGTCTACGCTCGTCTCAAATCTGTTGGCTGCTAGAGGTCACGTGGGCAAAATTACGCATACCGATTGGCTCGTCGGCTCAATAACGCAGCTTGCTGCCGACATTTTGAAATGTGTTCGACAAACTTTGCGGATCAAGACTCGTAAAAATATGGAAATAAACTTTGCCGGTCGTCGTTGGCAGTTTCAGTCGTCTGGGGAATATTCACCACGCTTTACCAGTCATGTAACATAAAAAATACAGGAGTTAGGATGAGGTTTTCGATGATTTTTTCCATTTTTGCGGCTCGCTGCCGAGATGCCCGTCACACGGTATGTGGGGAAAAATGCATTTTTCATTCCGATTTTTTTCGTTCAACATCTAAATTTGTTTTATTTATTTTTCAAACAAGCAAACAATTTCGAGAATCAAATTGATCAGGGTTTCGGCTTTCCAGAAGTATACAGTGTTTGATAGGTTTCCGTTAAAACGAATGCAAAAAAATAAAAGTGCTGTACCCATCGTGATAGCGAACGGGTTTAAAGCTAACCCGATCAACCGGGGATGGTCGTACGGGTGGCACTCTCGTTATCCCCGTGTACCGGGTTTAATCGGTGAAAGGGTTAATCTGATGTCTTGAAGGAAAACAATTAATACAGGTAAGGGATCAAGTACATGCTAAGTGACTATATATAGGCCTACAAAGCCTGTCAACCACTAAAGGATAACTATTCTGGTCTGAGAAAGAATAAACAGTTTGGAACTATTTTTATACGTGTACTTCGGACAACCCTAAAATCAGAAATTTTCTAGATAGCATAATAAAGGTGAGACAACTCACCTTTCTAAAAATGAGTATTGAGATACAGTGTAAAATGCTCATGGTTAGATGGACTGGAGTGGAGCTATGCTGGGATGCATCCTCTCATGGCATCATATTATATACATGTACCTCCTTCTGCCAGTACACCCCTAGTATATTACAGTTCTATTTGGTTATCTCCCCCGTCACCTTACAGTTTCAAACACAGCGTGTCTGTGATATGCAGAGCTCTTTCTGTAGATCAGGGGCAAATGCTTGCAACATTCCATGAATATCACAGAAGCAGAATGGAAAGAATACATTTCTGAATACAGGGAAATTATTACGTAAATGATTTGACCACCACTGGATTTTAGAAACTTACCATAAAAAAAGATAATGCAGAGGGTCTTGAGGGGTAAGCTTAAATGGCGAAAATTTCAAACTGTAACTCAACACACATATTTCATGAAAATGTAAATGAATACAGCCAAAGTGAAATATCCCATTGTTTTCTACAATGAATTACACTTATACTGGTATTATTTAATACTACATGTAAATTACTGCCCAAACACGCTTTCTAATGAGAATGAGCTAGTCCCACAAAATCACTCAACATGCGCCTCTCAAAATCTGTGGTTTAGCAGACGACATATTTTGAGCAGGAAAGTAATGCCACTGGAAAATTAACGAAAACCCGCATAAAATTAGATAAATGGAAATGTAACTTAAACATATCAGACCTGCAACTATACGCGAACATTAAAAACACAGAAACCTGGACACTCTAAAGAAGGAAGTTTCAGACCTCTTTCTGGTTGTGTAAGAACTCTATCTTTTGCTGTGTTAGCAAGACACAGAGCCGGTGCTCAAGTTTTTCCTCATTATAAGACAGGACCAATCGCCCCGTAAAAACAGTGCGGTACAACTCCAAAACGGGGAACGTTCTCAAATTAGGAAATATATTTCCTGAACAGGAAACTTTTCCAAAACAGGGAACATTCCCAAATTAGGAAACATATTTCCTGAACAGAAAATCTTTGACAAATATGTTTGTTCATTAATAAATTGCAAACAACACAAATATTATACTCAAATGTCCTCTAAATAAGCAAGTTTAGTACTGTTTCATTATACAGAATAATTATTTTTTCTTATTATGGTTTCAATGGATCGTTAGCCCACCATAGGGCTGACCAATGTTCAGGAAACCATCATATTCAGACTGGAATATCTCGGGCTAACAATAGCTAACGATCAAGACACTGATCATGTGACAGCAGGGTCAAAGTGAACTATCTTTGTGTGGATGGTCAACGTGCAGAGAACTGCAGTGACTGAGAAAATTAGGATCCAAATTTAATAATAGTATTATTTGAACAATTGAAACCATAATGAGAACAAATAATTATTCTGTATGATGAAACAATACTAAACTTACTAATTTACATGTAGATGACATTTGAGTATAATATTTGTGTTGTTTGCAATTCATGAATGAACAACAATATTTGCCAAAGATTTCCTGTTCAGGAAATATGTTTCCCAATTTGGGAATGTTCAGTTTTGGAGTTGTACCACACTGAAAAATGGATAAATTAATGCAATTGAGTCTGTATTTACCTCGCCTTTGAAGTGTATGCCCTGTTGCTGCAGCATCTTCTGACGAAGATCACCTAAAATATATCAGAGATCAATAAAATATAACAGTTTATTGGTAGTTGATCCATGATAAAGTAGTTAAGACAAAGACCCAGGTTGCTTTCATGACATTTCCCAGATAAACACCAGTTGACAGTCAACTGGTTTAGACCCGAGGCCACAGTTGGCATGAATCCACTGGTCAGTTTACATGGGCTAGACCCAATTTTTCTTAACTAGTGGACAAACTGGTGTTTAGCTCAGAAATCTCAAACCAACTTCTGAGGTCTTTTCACTTAGGACATACAAAATCCAACAAATTTGATAGTTTGTGTAGATCTACGCTGATAAACAGCTTGTGTCACTTATGTTCACACCGCATATTTCACGCCTCTTGGCCTGGCCATCAGGGGGCGCTTTATCTGGTTACCCAATCACTGTGCCGTAATAGCCCGGAGGTAACCAGATTCCTCATACTACATGTAACCATGATTGGCTAACTACTTCATGTGATCGAAATTATGCCAGTGATCGAAATTAAACAGTCATGCCTTCATGATAGCGAGATCACGACTCTCACGTAAGTTAGACGATAAAGTGTGGTCTTATCAGTGGGATATTAACAAAATTAACAGGGACTATTTGGAGGTATTAGTGAACAAATTTTTGCAATCAGTTGACAAACCTTACTAAATATAACAACATGGACGAAATCTATTCACTCTTAACCCAGAAATTAAAATAATTAGAGCTGTTTTGCCATCCATTTATTATTAGTTTTGCTTTTAACGACATGTGAGCGTTTGAAAAGGGAGACAACTCATATTATTTCATTTCAGCTCACTAGTTTCTCGTGTTTTTCCACACAGTTATCACTCATTAGATGTCCTATACACTGGGTAGTTTAGTACTCCTACCGAGAAAGTAATCTGGGCAGCTTCGCGCCATCATTTGATATGGAAACATTTAATGGTGACTGGCCGAAAGATCTCTCACCCACTGAGAGAAAAGGATTCCCGGATGTTGGTTGCCGTCATAAACAAAGTGGACCAAGACTCTTCCGTAAGAGTGATATTCATTGGTCATCGGCAGTTGCCTTGTGCAGAGCACCCCCTATGGCTAAGAGGCGTGAAATATATGCGGTGTGAATCAGCGGGGAAACAAGGGAGAGTAGGGATGAAAGTGAATCAAGCTGTTTATGAGCATAGTGTAGATCTGCCATATCGTATCGTATCGTTCGTAAATTCCTTCTTTACATAGGAGCACCGCCTTGCAGAGTTCATATTTATTATTATACAATCAATTGGAACCACTCAACATTTTTTACAGCTCGACTATCGTGCTGTGAAGTGAACATTTATTATACAATTCTACAATTGGACGAACCACTATCCTGAAAGTACATTAATACAATTCTACAATTTGGACGAACTACCATCCTGAAAGTGCTGTGATAGTCTAACCATGTGAGCCTCCTAGCGGTGTATGCGATGTACTACTGTGAGTGAATTTATATAGCGGTCACTGAAAGACACCCAGGTACTTTATTCCCCAAGTGCCTCCGCTGGCGAAGGTCTAGCGTAGCAACTAGTTCCACCATCAGTCCATTTTACCCTGGACACTGAATCAGCCCAGCGCCTTGTGAATAGGCGAGTATATATGTAAGCGGTCACTGGCGAGGCGCGAACCCACGCCAGCTGTAGCAATTTGGGTCAGAGTCAAACACGTTAACCACTCGGCCACGACACGCTTCATATTGATCAAAAGAACTTTTGAATGAAGCTTTTCTCCCAAAATGGCTACTGCTAACAGGTTCCTGTTGCTTCAATACATTTTGCTGAGAAGCAACAGGAACTTGATAATGTGATGTCTAGCACTGTAATATCACTTGTCTTTATTGCACCATGAGGGCATCCTGTCTGTGTCTTGTATGCTGTGTCTGGTTCCATGCTACCGTACTTTAAAGATTTCTTCTTTGAAGTAGCAGGAATGCAACTTGGCTGGGTAGTGCTTAGTTGGTTCATCGCGATATAGCCGAAATATTGTTGAAAGCGACGTTAAATTCTATTTCACTCACTCACTTGTTGCAAACAATTGGAGATTGGCAATTAGGTCTACTAATACTATCACAGACCTGTGCTGTTATGGCGAACGGTCGAACGCGTTCGCCTGGAGGTCACCCTAACGAATTTTCAGGAGACCTAAAACAGGTTACCTAAAATGATCGGGTCTCCAGTTCAAGTGAATTTCGGTGTCCTGATAAAAGAGATAACACATACCGTGTCGTAACCGCATGTTGTTGTAACAAGACCAGTATATTTTCCGCGAATTATAGTGATCCAATCGGAGGACGCTTTTAACTGAATTGACCAATAGAATCTGTGATTGTATAGCATGTGCGGCGTGAGCAAACTCGTACCTCTCAAACGAACAACATACGTCGAGCACGAGGTCGAAACTTTGACACTACCATAATTCAAAAGAACGAAACAGAAAGCAGCCCAGCCTAATTGCCCTGAAGAATATAGTTAAATTCTGTGCTAAGGTTCTGACAAAGCTCTCTAACAAAAGCTGTTCATATAACAAGGTAATTGCTTGCTAAATTGTAGTTGTCTTCGAGAGTAATATCTTACTATCGCCTACATGTATCTCTGATACGTACAGTTAACATAGAAAACTCATACTGTCTTGTGTCTGTCATTTTTTTTTTTTTTTTTACTTCTATTTTTGTGTGTATTTTTAACCCTGTTAGTCCTCGCCATGTGAGTAATTGTAAGGCCAAGAAAAAAAATATGTCTGTTTCCGGTTACCCGACCGAGTCTAGATAAATCGTGCGACTCTAAAATCAGCAAATTCCAACGAAATCACTACCAAGGCCGCGTTTTACGACAACAACAACAACAGCAACAACCGTAAAGCGGGCGCCCACAGTCAGCATACCGTAAAGTGTGACTGGAGCTGACCGCATGGCATGGCGGCAGGTTGACGATCTTTTCAGGAAATAAAGCACCTACTTCTAGGTCGGGAATCGAGAAATCAGCAACCCGATTACGCTTCAGTCGACTTGATCATGTTTACCAGGACAATTTTAAACATATTCTCCATCAACTTCGAAAGAAATCTACTGATTTGATGGCTTGAAATGACGTTTGTTAAAGCAGTGTTTAGCGGACACGGCAGCTTGCAAGTGGTGTTCGTTTTCAGCGAAATCGGCGACGACACAGTCAAAGCTAGTCGCCGTCAAAGTCTAACCGACCGGTACCATTTCTCCGCTAAAAAATCCAAAATTTCCCCGACTTGTTTTATTATGAATGCATTGAAATAAACCCCAAGATTCAAGCAAGTAATAATTCTTCTGTTTTCGAGAAATGGCTTGTTCAAATCATTGTACTGTTGTACAGTCAGGAATCGCGTCTCGTTTCTCAAATTGTTCGAATTAGCTAGTCGCTGGTACAAACCTCCATGATGTTCAAATTAATTTCCCATTTCATTTTATGTTGTATATGTCAATTTTTTCTTCAGGCTTTTCCAGAAAATAAGTACACTCTCCCTATGGAAGGCACTGAAATTCCACATGGAATTTTGTATTTTTCACTAAAAATCATCATTTCTGGGCGGAAATCCTTGAAATATATTGTTTTGCATATCAAGTTAATAAATTAAAACGATACTCGTTTTGGTGGTAAACAGCAGTCAAACACATTATTGGCAATTCTCATTTCCATAATATCAGTACAATAACTAAAAATACCAACAATATATTTTGAGGGTATCTCCCCCCCCCCTTTATCTTTTGGGGGATAAGATCTTTTGAATATCTGAAAATATGGGGGGATGTGTCCTGGGAGAATATGTTAAAGTGGGTGGGAATGTTATACAATCAAGAATATATTTGTAGACCATTGTATATGGGACAGGAGTACTGGACATCAAAATAAAATTTATTTCCAAAATAAATTTTTTTTTGGCCCTACCTACTCTATTTTTTTCTGGCCCGTAATCGGAAACAGACATATTTTTTTTTTTGGCCTAAGGGTTAGTCGATGTAAAATCATGGTACAAATACTGTAATGAATGCCCAGTGGTGTGTCCAGGGCTTAAAAAAAATGAATAAATAAATAAATATTTTTTTTTTTTTTTCTTTCTTTGATAGGCATTTAGAAGTCGGCGTATTCTATAACAACTTCTTTATTGCTGTGGAGCTGACGTTTCGTTGGAGATACTTTCAACTTTTTCAAAGCTAAAGAAACTACATAGTACAGATGAGGGTACATGTATTTATACAAATGATTAACAGGCAAACAAAGGTCACAAAACAATCATAGTACAATAGGTGCTCCATGAGCTAGTGATGTCAGGCATATAAAAAATAATCAAACAGTGAGTGTGACTATTGTAATCTAACTAATCCTCTAAGCTGGGCATAGGCAATAGGTCATTGCAGATTAAATTCGAGGTGACCGCATTATTAGAGGTGACAATAATATTAAATCTATTATGTGTGGGGATATACAATTGCTATGGGATAAACATGGATAAATAGCATAATGTGTGAGAAGTACATAAAGGATAATGAAAAAGATTAACGGTCAAGACGGCGATGACCCTACCATCCTTCTCAACCATCTAAATGCCCAACATCCGAGAATGGAATTCACCATGGAGAAAGAAGACGACAACAAACTCCCCTTCCTTGATGTCCTATAGTCCACAGTCAGAACCATACCCTCAAAAATAAAAAATAGAAAACCCACTCACACCGACCAATATATCCATTTCCTATCCAACCACCCAAGCCAAGTCAAAGCCGGCATCATATCTACCGTAACCAGACGAGCCAAAAACATATGTTCAGCAGGAAGCCTGCCCAGTGAAATAACCCACTTAAAGATGGTCTTCACCGATCAAAACAGGTACCCTAAAGCCATGGTAGACAGAATTATCAACAATTACAAGCGTCTAGTCCGTCATTCATAATCCAGCCGTCGTCCATTAGAGAACACAAACATAGGCTTGTTTCCTGCAAGAGAGAAGCGGTCAACAGTTTTCAATGATGCCGGCAAGACATCATGATGTTCCAAAAATATCAAATCCGTATCGCTGATCAGTATTCTTAATCCATAATATTCCAACCCCAGCCACAACAAAATAAAATCCCCCGAGACCCCAGCCCCATATTCATTGCCATTCCATACATAGGGCAGACCAGTCACCACATAAAACGACTCCTAAAAGAACAAGCCAGCAGCAGATCCCTTAAAAATCACCTTAACGCTACAGGACGACTACTACCAACCGACCCACCCCAGCCCAAGGGAATTACCTACAAAATTGACTGCTCCTGCCAGGAAAGTTACATCGGAGAAACCATGCGACCCCTCAACGTCCGCATCAAGGAACATAAGGCCTCCAGCAACAAAACAGACGGAAAATCAGCCATTTCTGACCACCTGACGGAACACCCAGGACACCAGATAAATTGGCAAAACATTCACAAACTTTCTATCCACCAGACTGACCAAATGAAGAGAAGACTACAGGAAGCCATTCACATCAAAAGACACAAGCCGGCAATCAACCGAGACAGTGGACAGTTTGTACCGAGTGCCTATGACAGCCTTATCACAGAGATTATCACTGTGACCATTAATCTTTTTCATTATCCTTTATGTACTTCTCACACATTATACTATTTATCCATATTTAACCCATAGCAATTGCACATAATAGATTTAATATTATTGTCATCTCTAATAATGCTGTCACCTCGAATTTAATCTGCAATGACCTATTGTCTATGCCCAGTTTAGAGGATTAGTTAGATTACAACAGTCACACTCACTGATTGATTATTTTTTATATGCCTGACATCACTAGCTCATGGAGCACCTATTGTACTATGATTGTTTTGTGACCTTTGTTTGCCTGTTAATCATTTGTATAAATACCCTCATCTGTACTATGTAGTTTTATGGAATATGGATTAGCCTTGAACACATACTTACCAATATAACCCAATCAAAAACCAAGCGATGAACCTGTACATAGACAATTCTTCTATTCTAAACTATTTATATCTCCATCCGCCCATTTATTTACTTATTTATTTATTTATATATTTATTTACTTATTTATTTGTTTATTTGATGATGCAGCACTTACTTGTGGACATCTTTGACGAACTAGGAAATGTGGCATGTAGTTGGGGTGAGATATTGAGTTGATGGGCTGCGAAATCCGTATGGGAGGCGGCCCTTAGACTGCAATTTCAATCAGTTATATATCTCATCCTGAAGATGACAAATAAAATTTTGTCGAAATATTGAGACTTGATTGATTGATCGAAATTGACGTTTGGGGGCCGCTTCCCGTACGGATTTCGCAGCCCGTCGGCTCAATGTTTTATTTTAGTTGCACGTTGCATTTCTTGGTTCGTTGGAGATGTTTGCAGGTGCTGTGTTATCAAATAGACAAATCAATGAAAAATATTGAGACTGTCACCATGCATTTATTAAGTTTATTCGGAGTTACTTTGCTTCTGCATTATGCCAAGCTTATCGGTCATGTCGGTGGATCAACACGATAAATGGTTTATGAATATCGTCTGTGTATACATCTGTATAACTAAATGCCTGTATGCCAGTGAGAGAACAGTGTTCACACTCATTCACGCCTCCTGGGTGGTTAAATGTAGCACAGATGTTCATGCCTTGATGACGGCTTCCATTAATTAAAGGGATAGTCATTGACATAGCATTGACTGAAGTAAGAGAGTTATTGTTTTGGGGTTTTTTCAATAGCTAAGAGAGCGATTTTTAATACAATAAATCATCATAACGGTGTCCAGAGCTCGGCATTTGTGTATTTGATAATACAGCGCTTGTAAACATCTTTAACAAACTAAGAAATGTAACGTGTAATTAATGCAGCACGTAATATTAGGATGGGGGAAATGTCGCCTGGGGAAAATGTTGTGTGGGGATACTGTCGCTGGGGAAACTGTCGCTGGGGGATAATGTCGCTGGGGAAAATGTCGCTGGAGAAAATGTCGCTGGGGAAACTGTCGTTGGGGGATAATGTCGGTACCCCGGATTTCGCAGCCCATCAACTCAATGTTTTATTTTAATAATTATGATTAGTTTTCTGGCTGTTATTTATTTCTTGTCACGGTTTTATGTCGGCCTACCGACCGCATCAAATTTGAATTCCAATGAACTATTGTTTTATTTCGGCAATTTCCGGCAATTTCTCTGCCTATAAAGTGAATAATCAATACTTTTGAGTAGATTTTTGTTGTTATAATGTATTGTTTGAAAGTTCAGTTTTATCTAAATCGTTATGAATTAAACAATTTTAATTTAAAGTTCAGTTCTGTCTAAATCGTTATGAATTAAAAATTTTCAATTCAAATTCGAATATCTAGTAATATATCGGAAAATATCGGCAGTGTTGATGATGAAATGATCATATAATAATATCAAATTTTTGCCGCTTTTATGCAGCGGGAATTTTTGATCACTTTTCATTCATTGGCATATAATATTCTTAAGTTATGATCCGAATAAATAACTTTAAGTGCAAACTTAAAAAAATCAAGGTGGGGAATTGACCGCGACTGCGATTGTCGGCAGACCGTAATTATTACAGCACGTAATATTAGGGTGGGGAAAATGTTGCCTGGGGAAAATGTTGTGTGGGGAAACTGTCGTGGGGGAAAATATCGGTGGGGAAAATGTCGCTGGGGAAACTGTCGTTGGGGGATAATGTCATGGACTCGCGAAATCCGTACGGGAAGCGGCCCTTAACTGCAATTTCAATCAATTTCAATCAATGTAGTTTCATTAGCTTTGAAAAAGTTGGAAGTATCTCCAACGAAACGTCAGCTCCACAGCAATAAAGAAGTTGTTATCCATAGAATAGCCTTGTGTTAAATAAATAAATAAATAAATTTTTAGAATCACCAAAGACAAAATAATTAAAGAGATTTTGAAGGCACAAAAGACCCATGATGTCATAAAAAAGTGCTTCAGAAGATGTTCGTCAATCACGCATTGACCGATTGTTGGTGGACAACTGATGTGAACAAGGTATTTGGGCACATTGTTGTTATGCAACGAAAAGTTAATAATTCCGAAAAACTTTTGATAATTCGTGATACTTTTAATCTAAATCTATCATGATCAATGGATGATAAATCTACAGAATTCAAGCAGGTTTCTCATTTTTTAAGAAGTGAAAATCCATATGTATTCTCTCGTCATTTCAGCAGTTTTCAATGATTAAATACAGATAGATAACAGACGGAAATTTATATTCTGGAGGATTTCAGTAAACTCGGTAGGCTATTTGACCCCAGTTCACCTCCTAATACAAATCTTAATACACAGTTCTTATACATGGGATTGGGAATAAAAATAAATTAGTAAAGACATATGGGTACTAATATGCTAAGGTGTAACAAACAGGCACTTCATGTTGAATTCACTTATTACAGTTACATATGAAGAAACTTTAACTTCTGGAAATGCCACTATTTTGTCTGAGTGTTGTGGAGATAGAAAAGATAATAACAGGTTCAACTTCAACTTATTTGTTTTTAATTAACTTAATTAAGCTTGATTTGAGGGCAATATTTGAACCAAGATTGTGACATACACCATGGTGACATCCAAAAGATGCTTTTATATGTAATAATACACATAGAAGATGACTTTCTTTGTAGTCACTAGGTGGAATGGATCTAAAGGTAGAAATTGATGCACAATTAAAGTGGCAAATGTGTGATTTAACAAAAGAATTTTAAGGTCCTAACCACCACGGTTGGACGTAACACTTTCCGTCCTCCAATAAGCCCTCATTGTAGAGATCTCTTTAGTTAATGATGCCAACCTTATTAAAATGAAAGTTATGCCCCTTCTGTCTTTTCATGAATGTAAAGTTCCTGACAAATGCAAACACATATTTAAACGAGAGATCCTGAAGGATCTTGGCGCCCACCATTGTCCGATAATTGTAAGCTAATGACAAGAGGATCTTTTTGTCCATTGTTACTAAGACGATCGAGTTGTAATTTTGTTTACAGAATTTCGAATCTGATTGAAAAAGATCGAAAAAGGGACACTGGAAAACACCAAGATATAATCTCTCTAAGTTTCAGGAGTTTCAAGATTTCTAGAAACTGTACTTATGTCGGTTGTTATAGTACAAGGGAAATGAGCAAAGTTAGTCTGAAAGTGAATATACATGTACGGAGGATCCTTCGTCTTCGTTTTGTAGTATTTTTTTTTTTGCACGTGTCATCATTGGGTACTGGAAGCGAAGAAAAATCTCTTTGACTCTTTGGCATACTTAAGGTTTTATAATTAGAAACGAATGCTAATTCTGTTCTGTTTGCTGGACTAGTTTGAGATATCCCTTTTAAGATACCATGCTCGAAAATAGTAAGATGGTACAAGTTTACAGTTGTCGAGTTGTGACATTGTGTCACTGCATGGACTAAAGAAAACCGATTTAAAATTTGAAGAAACACATTTTAATTCCCAATTATTTGAACTCCTTGATATGGAAGGCGAAGATATGGATATTCTCTATAGTCAATATATAGAATATGCCACACCGTTTGATCCGCCGATTATTGTGATGCAACGTCACAACTCGGGAATACTGTATAATTTGGATTTTCGGATTGGACCAGAAAAGGTATCTTGCACAAGTAGGCCCCATGTGAGACCTGTCTACCAAATTTCAGAACGATCCATGAAATATTTCCTGAGAATTTACGATAACGTTTCAAGGGGAAATTCAAAATGGCCACCTGACAGCCATATTGGATTTTCGAATCGGACCAAAAAAGGTATCTTGCACAACTGGGCCACAAGGGGAATCTGTGTACCAAATTTGAGGAAGATCCATGGAGTACTTCTTGAGAAATCACAATAACAAAGTTTCATTATGAAATCCAAGATGGGCGCCTGGTAGCCATATTGGATTTTCGAATCGGCCTGGTGGCCATATTGGATATTCGAATAGGACCAGAAAAGCTATCTTGCAAAACTAGACCCTAAGGAGAATCTGTGTACCAAATTTGAGAAAGATCCATGCAGTAGTTCCTGAGAAATCGCGATAACAAGGTTTCATTGGGAAATCCAAGATGGCTGCCTGGTGGCCATATTGGATTTTCGAATCGGACCAGAAAAGGTATCTTGCTCAACTAGACCCCATGTGGGACCTGTGTACCAAATTTGAGAAAGATCCATGCAATAGTTTCTGAGAAAACGCGATAACAAGGTTTCATGGGGAAATCCAAGATGGCTGCCTGGTAGCCATATTGGATTTTCGAATCGGACCAGAAAAGGTTTCTTGCACATCTAGACCCCAAGGGGAACCTGTGTGCCAAATTTGAAAAAGATCCAGGCAGTTCCTGAGAAATCGCGGTAACAAGATTTCATGGGGAAATCAAATATGGCTGCCTGGTGGCCATATTGGATTTTAAAATCGGACCAGAAAAGGTTTCTTGCACAACTAGACCCCAAGGGGAACCTGTGTACCAAATTTGAAAAAGATCAAAGCAGTAGTTCCCGAGAAATCGTGGTAACAAGGTTTCATTGGGAAATCCAAGATGGCTGCCTGGTGGCCATATTGGATTTTCGAATCGGACCAGAAAAGGTATCTTGCTCAACTAGACCCCATGTGGGACCTGTGTACCAAATTTGAGAAAGATCCATGCAGTAGTTTCTGAGAAAACGCGATAACAAGGTTTCATGGGGAAATCCAAGATGGCTGCCTGGTGGCCATATTGGATTTTCGAATCGGACCAGAAAAGGTTTCTTGCACAACTAGACCCCAAGGGGAACCTGTGTACCAAATTTGAAAAAGATCCAGGCAGTAGTTCCTGAGAAATCGCGGTAACAAGATTTCATGGGGAAATCAAAGATGGCTGCCTGGTGGCCATATTGGATTTTAAAATCGGACCAGAAAAGGTTTCTTGCACAACTAGACCCCAAGGGGAACCTGTGTACCAAATTTGAAAAAGATCCATGCAGTAGTTCCCGAGAAATCGTGGTAACAAGGTTTCATGGGGAAATCCAAGATGGCTGCCTGGTGGCCATATTGGATTTTCGAATCGGACCAGAAAAGGTTTCTTGCACAACTAGACCCCAAGGGGAACCTGTGTACCAAATTTGAAAAAGATCCATGCAGTAGTTCCGGAGAAATCGCGGTAACAAGGTTTCATGGGGAAATCCAAGATGGCTGCCTGGTGGCCATATTGGATTTTCGAATCGGACCAGAAAAGGTTTCTTGCACAACTAGACCCCAAGGGGAACCTGTGTACCAAATTTGAAAAAGATCCATGCAGTAGTTCCCGAGAAATCGTGGTAACAAGGTTTCATGGGGAAATCCAAGATGGCTGCCTGGTGGCCATATTGGATTTTCGAATCGGACCAGAAAAGGTTTCTTGCACAACTAGACCCCAAGGGGAACCTGTGTACCAAATTTGAAAAGATCCATGCAGTAGTTCCGGAGAAATCGCGGTAACAAGGTTTCATGGGGAAATCCAAGATGGCTGCCTGGTGGCCATATTGGATTTTCGAATCGGACCAGAAAAGGTTTCTTGCACAACTAGACCAAGGGGAACCTGTGTACCAAATTTGAAAAAGATCCATGCAGTAGTTCTTGAGATATCGCGGTAACAAGAATTGTTTACGGACGGACGACGGACTGACGGACGGACGACGGACCACGGACGAAAATTGATTTGAACAGCCCACCATCTGGTGACGGTGGGCTAAAAAAATAGATTTATCAAAAAATTTCAGATTTTCCGTCTTATGTTACATCCGACATACTAATTATGCTAATTAACTTTATTTGCAATAATATTTCATGGGGTTTGTGATTTCCCTTGCTTGTGTGATGGGTGACACATGGTCCAAATTTTATGCTTCCATCCCATGTACTTTAGCTGTACACTACCAAAATGCAGTGTCCGTCTTCATTGCCTGCCAGTGTTCATCCGACATAATCCGTCCTCGTTTGTCAGACACATAAGTAAATTTTCAGCATATTCTGAGTGCATATTCAGAGCAGACCATCAAAATACACAGTCATTTCTTCTCTGTACCTAAGCACTGTTTGGTTCGTGGTATTCATAATTGTAGTATTTTAAAATGTCGGACAAACAAAGACGGACAGGTTTTCCTCCCCATTTGTTTAACATTGTCCGTCTTAGTTTGTCCAACTATTTTGGGGCATAAAGGCATATTTTTAAAAATAGTAAATAACTTTTATTTTCATATCAAGTTAAAGAACCTTGTATTCTTCACATAACTTTATAATTTTCAACATAGTTTATTTCAATTAAGTGCCTATCAATTTAAAAAAAGATACGTTTCCATCAGCTTTTCCGTCTTTGTTTGTCCGACACTTTGTCATGCTTTGTACTAATTTCTTCACAGATACGTTAAATTTTTCAAATCAAACACTGAAACTGTTCATATAGATCTGTAAAATACTGTCCTAAAAGTCCCCTTGCAGTCGAAATCCATTTTCTATTCCCTTATTATGTATTGTTTTACCCCCTCATTTTCCGTCCTGTGTTTGTCCAACATTTTCAGTGATGCTGTACTAAAACAGGTCTGAGAATACTAACACACTTGAAGACTATGTTAACACTATAATTTTAATATAGCGGAGAGATATCACCATCAAATAATGTAAAGAAGAAGAGCTGTAGTCTATTTTATATTTTGAGCTTCAGTGTCCCATATTTGTTACACCTTAGCATATAAACACCCATATGATTTTTATGATAAAATCATGTGTTTATTTAATTTTTTTTCAAAGGAATACGTTAATTAGATGCCGTCAATCAAACTGGTTACCCTAGGTGAACATAGGTTACCCAACCTTCCCGTTTCAGGTTACCATAGGAGATTTTAGGTTTCACCCCCTAATGGGTTTCCATAGAAAATATTACAGCACAGGCCTGTATCATGACTTTTGCATCGGACTGTTTTTACCCCTCAGCCATTTTGGCCTCGGGGTATTGTCGTCGCCATGTACGTCCGTCCGTACGTCCGTCCGTCCGTTACCGCATTTTAGGCAAAATCGCTCGAGACACAACCACCAAATTTTCAACACTTATTTATCTAGTGCTAAACCAGACGCCTATCGAAAGTGGCTCCCCTCGGCCCATATTTTACAGAGTTCTGCCCCTTTACAGATATATTAATTTCTATTTCTGTCCTATATGCCTGAATGTAACCAGCTATATCTGCAGAACTGTGTTCGGTATAGCTACTATATTTTGGAAACTTATTTATATTGTTGTATTCTACAAGCCAACAAAGGATTACTCGCCTCGGCTTATGGAGTTATGCCCCTTTCTGATGTAATAATCTCCGATTTTGTTATTTGTAGCTGAATCTACAAGTTATTTCTGCAGATCCATGTTAGGTACAGCTTATTCATCTCGGTTCTTATTTCACAGAGTGCTGAGTCAGACGCCTATCGAAAGTGGCTTCCCTCGGCCCATATTTTACAGAGTTCTGCCCCTTTACAGATATATTAATTTCTATTTCTGTCCTACATGTATATGCCTGAATGTAACCAGCTATATCTGCAGAACTGTGTACGGTATAGCTACTATATTTTCGAAACTTATTTATATTGTTGTATTCTACAAGCCAACAAAGGATTACTCGCCTCGGCTTATGGAGTTGTGCCCCTTTACAGATATATTAATTTTTATTTCTGTCCTATATGCCTGAATGTAACCAACTATATCTGCAGAACTGTGTTGGTATAGCTACTATATTTTGGAAACTTATTTATATTGCTGTATTCTACAAGCTAACAAAGGATTACTCGCCTCGGCTTATGGAGTTACATGTATGCCCCTTTCGGATGTAATAATCTTCGATTTTGTTATCTGTAGTTCAATGTACAAGCTATATCTGTAGATCTGTGTTCGGTACAGCTTATTTGTCTCGGTTCTTATTTTACAGAGTGCTAAGTCAGACGCCTCCTCTCGACCCATATTTTCAGAGTTATGCCCCTTCACAGATATATAATTTTTCTATTTCTGTCCTATATGCCTGAATGTAACTAAGTACCAGTATACCTTGATCATCCCACATAGAACTATCTCTTCCCCAATTCACACTACAAATGGGTCTCAATCACTTGGGGAAAGCAGAGGGGTTTTGATTAGATCAATCTCATGTTTATTTATTGCTGTTTCCGACACAGTGTTGCACATACAAATTTTCTGATGGCACCTTCTGACCTGGATTGGTGAGCTATGACATGGCTGATAGTCAATTCAGGGCAGAATATTCCCTCTAAGAAGTCTAGTTAATACTTTTCAAGATATTGTACGTTAGATGCAATACTGTATATCAACAAAAATACATTAGGTGAAATGAATATGAAACGAGCCAACTTTGTTTGTCTTCCTAAATGTAAACCATGATCGATCCCTACAATGACTGATTGAGATAACAAAATGAATTGAGGTTTTTCTGTGCAAATCAATTTCAAATTCTAAATGTCCTAAAAGCAGAATCTTAGAAAGGATGGGCTGCCATATGTGCTGATCTAATCATCATCACAAATTTATATTCTTATATTATGAAGACGATTAATATGGCCATAGACACCTTCACAAGAAATTGCATGTACATGATGTATCCATATATATTTACACACAGCAAGCTCTTTGTATTGTCAACTACACGGATCTTTTGATCTAGTGACGAGACAAAATGTGGGACACCCACTGACAACTTCGGACTCTTGAGGTTCAATTGGTTTGGTGTTCTGGATCGATGATCTAGTAGAAACATTATTTGACCAGAGTCACCAAATTTGGTTCGTTTTTGTTCCTCGTGAGCAAAATATATCTTCGGCAATTAGCCATGGATGAACCATTCTCGAATTTTCAAGATTTCACATTCGCATTTTCTCTCTTTTCTTGTCATCCTCTTCAAGAAACTGCAATCATTTCCATACGAAAACGCCGGAAATTTATTTTCAAGAGACAAGAACAATTCAAACGACTACATGAAAACACTGGGAATTAGCAAAAACCTCGAAAATTGCGTGAAACATCAGAAACAGCAAAAAACACAGAAAATGCCGTGTAATTTCCACCGTGGTGAAAATAATTTCCACAGCGGTGGCATTAATATCCACCGCGATGGAAAATATCCACCACGGTGAAAATAATTTCCACTGCGGTGAAAATGATTTCCACCACGGTGGAAATTATTACCACCGAATAATTTCCACCGCGGTGGTGATAATATCCACCGCGGTGGTAATAATTCCCACTGTGGTGGTAATAATATCCACTGTGGTGGTAATAATTTCCACTGCGCTGGGCTCGAAATTCACACAAGCCTGGCAGCCCGTGGCTGGTGAATTTAGAACTTGTCTGGTTGAATTTAGTTCTGAATCTAGCCTAACCAGCCCAACTGGTTGGTTACAATTCAAGAATTTCAACTCTTTGTAATGTTATATACCAGCCCGATGGTCTAGCAAAGTTTTATGGTAAATTCATGCCCTGCTGCGGTGAAAATTATTTCCACTGCGATGGTAATCCACAGCGTTATTAGGTTATTAGGATATTATTCCCACCGCAGTGGAAATTATTTCCACCGCGGTGGATGTTATTACCACCGCGGTGGAAATTATTACCACCATGACCACCGCGATGGAAATTATTACCACCGCGGTGAAAATTATTTTCTGTGTTGTTTGCTATTTCTGATGTTTCACACAATTTTCTACGTTTTCGCTATTATTTTCAGTGTTTTCATGTGGTCGTTTAAATTGTTCTTGTCTCTCGAAAATGAATTTCCAGCGTTTTCGTATGGAACTGGTTGCGGTTTCTTGAGAATGAATAAAAAAATCATAGATAAATTTTGAAAAAACGAAAATGAATCTAAGAGGACAAGAAAATAGAGAAAATGCGAAAGTGAAATCTTGAATATTAGAGAAAGGCAAAAAATTGGAAAGATCAATGCATGACCCTAACAAGCCACCGTAGCAATTGGACAAATAAGCCAGCAAATGTGTCCAAAATACATGATTGACTTTTTGTGTCGATTTAATGTTTAAGCTGTGTGTGTTTCATTACCGGAAAATTGCAATACAGATGTGGTTGGAGAACTATCATGTCTGTGTCTTGGATTGAATGGCATTGACCACAGGCAGCAGTCCTTGGTGGGTTAGGGAAAGGAGAAAAGGTTGCGGGGGGGGAGGGAGGTCTCCATACTTAGACCCAATATGGCCTCCATTGCCACCCCATATATACATCCCGCAATATTTGTCCTCCGATATACAAGGACTGCTACCTGTGACATTGGCGAATATCACCCCCCCCCCCCAACCTTCTTAATAATCTTCTCACCACCATCGGCATATTCCATGACGATATGCAAGGCACCATTATCGACAAAGGCCTCTCTGTATCGGATAACATTTGTGTGGCGACACCGAGCCAAAACTGCCACTTCCGTCAACGCTTGGTCCAGCTCTTTCGGAGAAAGAGTCAACAGTCGCACTTGCTTGACCACAAACTTTTGATCGTAGAGCTTATCGGTGGATTTTGGCTGTGCTAGCCAAGCCTGACCAAAATTTCCTGTTCCTAAGACATGCAGAAGCTCAAAATGTCCCGCCATAATTTCTGAAACAGCTAAATATGACAGTTTTTCTAGAGCCCTGTCTTGATTCGGACTGATGTGCAGAAGCGAAAAATGTCATGGACTAAAACTTTCGTCGAAGTTTGATTGGCTGGTTAGCCCCATCACATGGAAGGAAACTTCAACCTCTCACAGAGTTCTCTCCCCTTATGCCATATCGATCGACAACCTTGTAACGGGTCCAGACCAGTATTTAAATTTACATTGGCGGCAATGTTAAAAGCTGCTAACGTAATTGCATCTCCCCGATTGATTACTTAAGTCTAGACCACAGGGGCTCGTTACCGTTGTTAATTGGTTAAATAGGTTGATTATAGGGGCCTCTTTTATTACCGACCTCGACCCCCCCCATAATCAACCTATTTAACCAATTAACAACGGTAACGAGCCCCTGTGGTCTAGACTCCCATATTTCGGCAAGAAGTACCTTTATTCAAGTGCTATAACCGGACAGGCTTCTTGACGGGGGTCGCCCATCGAAATTTTGAGTTATGCGCGCGCTCGTACAAATGACGTCACAATTTTGGCTTTTTTCTCTGCTTTCAGAAAGCGGTGCACAGGCACCCAAATAGTCCCTCTTAGCAACTCCTTATTAGGCCTGGAGTTAAAATCAAACTCACAGCGGAACCAAACACATATCATACTTCAATCACCCACCACTGGCCTTCAATTATTCCTCGCAACAGAGACTGGAAAAAATATTGAAAACAATTCACTTCTCTGGCAGGGGTAACGGATCGGCACTATTTTTAATAGTGGTCTGGTACCTACTAGAGTAGGTATTTCCTAACAATATTTCGTTTTGGCTGAATATAGTTTGATTTACACATAGCTATATATATTTTAGGGGTTGATCAGATTTGATGTTTCATCTCCCTTCTGTTTGATTGTTGGGGTTTATCTCCCTTCTATTGTTCTGATTGAAGCGCAGTACTGTATTGCTGCCGGATATGTGGTTTGCTATTTTTGTATCTCTATGTCTTGTACAAGATTAAGAGAATAAACTTCAATTCAATT
>JAVTVY010008890.1:0-46109 GCA_036873755.1 Hanleya hanleyi | reverse complement strand
CACAACCCTACCGCAAATGTATAGAAGTACGTTTCCCAGGGGACAAACATTGATCCTATACCCTCAGTATGAGACTATATGAGGCTATATCGTACTTTTTCAAAAATTTCACCGATTCGCACGGGGACACTTCCTATCATGTTCTAAATGACGAGACGAGCAAAACGAGACCCCACAACCCTACCGCAAATGTATAGAAGTACGTTTCCCAGGGGGACAAACATTGATCCTATACCCTCAGTATGGGACTATATGAGGCTATATCGTACTTTTCAAAAATTTCACCGATTCGCACAGGGACACTTCCTATCATGTTCTAAATGACGAGACGAGTAAAACGAGACCCCACAACCCTACCGCAAATGTATAGAAGTACGTTTCCCAGAGGGACAAACATTGATGCTATACCCCAGTATGGGACTATATGGGGCTCGGTGACTTTTTTCAAAAATTTCACCGATTCGCACGGGGACACTTCCTATCATGTTCTAAATGACGAGACGAGTAAAACGAGACCCCACAACCCTACCGCAAATGTATAGAAGTACGTTTCCCAGGGGGACAAACATTGATCCTATACCCTCAGTATGGGACTATATGGGGTTCAGTGACTTTTTTCAAAAATTTCACCGATTCGCACGGGGACACTTCCTATCATGTTCTAAATGACGAGACGAGTAAAACGAGACCCCACAACCCTACCGCAAATGCATAGAAGTACGTTTCCCAGGATGGTCCTATACCTCCCATACCCCATATAGGCATTTTCCCGTAATTTAGGATAAAGTCCGTATTCCGTATTTTTTCAGGAAAATTTTTACATACACCCACCCTGGAACTAGGGGAAGATAACTCTGTTGATAGACAAGCCCGTTAAGCCCGGCGACCTATATACCCCTCATACCCCATATAGGCATTTTCCCAGGTTTTTCGATAAAGTCCGTGTTCCGTATTTTTTTTTTTTTCAGGAAAAATTTTACATGCACTCACCCAGCCATCAAATACCCCTTCACCTAGGCTTCACGTTGATACCTCACTCGACCCCATTCGACCATTAGGGGCTCCCCTAGATGCCAAAACGTCTATTTTCATACCCTTGGGCCACCGCGCATGCGCAGAATGACCCTAATTCAACCCCACCCAGTCCATCAGATGCCCCTTCATGAATGCTTCACTTTGATATCTCACTCGATCCCATTGGACCATTAGGGGCTCCCCTAGCTCCAAAAAGGCTATTTTCATGCCCTTGGGCCACCGCGCATGCGCAGAAGGCCGATATGTCAACCCCACACCCAGTCCATCAGATGCCCCTTCACGAATGCTTCACTTTGATACCTCATACGACTCCATTGGCCCATTAGGGACTCCCCTAGCTCCAAAACCGCTATTTCCATACCCTTGGGCCACCGCGCATGCGCAGAATGCCGATATTTCAACCCCACACACAGCCCATCAGATGCCCCTTCACGAATGCTTCACATCGATACCTCACTCGACCCCATTGGTCCATTAGGGGCTTCCCTAGCTCCAAAACGTCTATTTCCATACCCTTGGGCCTCCGCGCATGCGCAGAATGCCGATAGTTCAACCCCGCGCCCAGCCCATCAGATGACCCTTCATGAATGCTTCACTTTGATACCTCACTCGACCCCATCGGTCAACTAAGGGCTCCCATAGCTCCAAAAAGGCTATTTTCATACCCTTCGGCCGCCGCGCATGCGCAGAAGGCCGATATGTCAACCCCACACCCAACCCATTAGATGCCCCTTCACCTAAGCTTCACTTTGATACCTCACTCGACCCCATCGGACCATTTTATCTAGGGACTACTTTTTCTCCGCGGAAACTTTTTCCCGAGACCGAATCACCGCCAAAACCGCGGCCAAACCGCATCACCGCGCATGAATACTTTTTTTTTTTTTTTTTTTTTTTTGCCGGAACTTTTTTTTTTTTTTGTCAATGCACACCACCCCCCAATAACCCCCCAATGCCCGAGTTGTCTCCCTTGCATCCATAGTGTAGAGATGGCGCCACACCCTCAATTGTGACGTCATTTTTACATCCGGGGGGAACTTAACTCATCTTGCATGTTGTATACTACTAACCTTTCCCAATTGTTGTTTTTTTTGTTTTTTTTTTAGTTTTAGTTTTAGTTTTAAGCCCTGGACATACCACTGGGCATTTATTTGCCATATGATCACATTTCACATGCTTTGTTCAGCCCCGTGATCTGGAACCAAACAGACAGTATCACTAGATGAAATAAGGAGATCATGATATACATTTCATGTTTTACCGATGCCAAATGACTTGAACAGAAGACAATTAGACAAAAAGAAAATCAATAAATATATCAATAAATAATAAATTACATAGAAAATTTTCTTGTCTTTGCAAGGGGGGCATCAGACACACTGACAACACAAACCATTCATTCAAATTTCGCCTTCCATTGGGGAGGCAGAAATATTCCTCAAACACAGTATACATATTCTCTTTTGTGATCTAATTTTCGTTTGTCAAAATATTGCTCCATAGAGAAGTTACTCATATAAACAATCCTGTTCTAGATTATGATATACTGGATTATTATCATGCTCATGCCACTAACATGAACTCCAATCCAACCAGTGGTCAGAGTTCATATTATTGATCACTCATAGATTGGATTAAGTTCTCATAGTACTCAGTTCTCATTTCATACTTTTGCAAATTCTTGTAACATGGCCAGGTTCCAGTTCTATTAAGTACACGTATGAAAGGTGCGAACTGGCATGATGGAGTTCATCTTGTTGTGTATGACGAAAGAATGAAATATAACGAAGGCCATACACATTTTCAATGAAGTGAGTTTTGATATTAAATATGTATACAATTGATTCCAACTTGCAGGTCATGGATTCAGCACTTCTGATATCAGATGCAACAGCACTGTTACACAATGGATGTACTGGATGAAATGGAAAAACCAAAACAGACTATTGATTGGTTCAGCTGTGTCAGAAAGGTGTGGAATGACAGAGGTGGTGAAAATCAGAGCCAGTGATTGGCCACAACCCCCCCCCCACATTGGATATCAGCTGATTCCTCAGGAAATAAACATTACGCATGTATGACCACCGGCAGAGTGATACATGTGTCAATCGGTCAGACATTTTCAAGGATGCCCAATTCTAACTTAAAACAACCATGCCGGACTTCATTCCTTCTCTCAGAATAATTGGATCTAACTTTCACAAAACCTGCAGCTCCCAATAGCTCCTGGATCTAGACCACATAAATGAAGGGATCTAGTTTATCGGTGCTATGGCAAAAATATCATGTAGAATGGGATTGTGTGGATAATATCAGATTCATGAAAGTTGAAGTCCTGCAGCATGCTCCACAAATATCATCAAAGGTCATAAAACTTTCTGGTCTGCACCAGTGTGGATCTATACTTGTTTGTTTTTTTTACAAAATTATCTCCCTTGACCAAGTGAGGACTTGAATGTGTCTGAAATGATTTAGCTTCTAGAAACAAAGACTTCATTTCCTGAGTAGAGGTAAAAACCGAACATATTTTGATTATTTTATTCAAATTTCAATTCCACTTCTGGTATATGCACATGTATAAAATACATACAGACTGAACTGCGTACAAAATAACACAAAGAACAGGTATATGTATCTCATTACATTCTTAACCAAAGATCAATACCTGGGTGATATTACAACAATGCCATGGTGTTATATATTGTTATGATTGCCTTAACTTTAGCTGCTGAAGATATTTCTAATTTGAGGGTAATGGGCAATCATACCAAATTTATTTTCATAACTTCATTTATTCTCACAAAGCAACATAATCGAGATTAGCAAGTGAAGTTTTACAACATAATATAATACGCATCATGGGTCTCCTTCAGTTTAGTGTAGACATATATACCCTTGAATATCTGTTACCATGACTCAGTCATAATATAGTCTGTATTATATTGATGTCGACAAGGAATATACATCATTATTTGATAGTATTATTAATTGTATGTTGTTTATGATTAACATGAACTTTTTATTCGCTGAAATCCAGCCATTTGTTCCATATGGGCAATATTCTCATCAGCCATGACCATTCAATATGAATGTGATACATTTACAAGTCCATGGTAATTGATACATTATGGTGAAGGTGACCTGTAACACCAGCATACAAAATTATTCCGATCTCATTGAAACATCATCACATGATGCTGAGACAGATCAGAACGGAGTGTCGGTAAAATCAGATGTGTTTTGTAGAGGATTCTGTCAATGAGGATGCTATACTGTACACATACAAAATATGAAGTGTTGATGTGTAGGGCCTATAGCATAAAATCACAAGCAAGTTGGTAAAACTAGGCACACAGGGTCTCATTTCTGCCGCTAATGTGTTGATTTGGGTGGGGGCGTCCTCTCAGGGGGAGGTGTGGGTGGGAAGGGGCCTAATGTCTCAAGCAGTATTCCAGGTTTTCCATCAATATACTCTATTCCATACCCCAATATTATATTTCAAGCACGTGAAATCAAAGAAAAATTATTTGCGGGGAATGTGACTTCCACATCCCTAGCTGGACATGCTAGTGGGGAACCCTCAATCTCAGGTTACGGTAATTCCCCTAATAATTCGATCACTGGAAGTGCAGCAAAAATGGCTTATATATGGAAATATTCTTCATGGCACCAGCTACTAAGTGTCACTTTTTGTCAGTTTATGACTTTTCTTCAATTTGAAAGGGGAATGGGAATGCTACTTTCTCTCAGTGTTTGAAAAAAAGAGTTGAAAAGTGAACTTCCTGTGATTGAATTATTAGGGGAATTACCGTAATTACCATTGATGAAGTTAACGCCCAACAAATGCAAAATTGAGCTTGGCATCCGGCCCTATGTTATTCAGTGATGTATTCCCCTACTGACCCTGTTGCCTCGACGGAGGTCTTTGCGCTCATCCAGCGCTTGTTCCAGATAAACGTGACAGTAAAACACATTGGTACATTGTGTCGTATACAATACAGCATTCGTATGGTGAGTAGTATACAAAGAGTATTTGGAGGACGTTTGACCTCAGAAATTTGCATATGACTGGTGGATGGGTGGGTGGTGGGTTTAAGATGGCGGCTGTGGTGGTGGATGGGTGGGTGGTGGGTTTAAGATGGCGGCTAAAAATAGAAAGACCAAAAGCTACCTCCAATCCAGGAGAGTTCCAATTGCTGCAGGGGATGTATTCAGGATGTATTCATCCGCGGTGATGCGGTCTGACCGCGGTTTTGGCGGTGATTCGGTCTCGGGGAAAAAGCTTCCGCGGAGAAAAAGTAGTCCCTAGATAAAATGGTCCGATGGGGTCGAGTGAGGTATCAAAGTGAAGCTTATGTGAAGGGGCATCAAATGGGCTGGGTGTGGGGTTGAACTATCGGCATTCTGCGCATGCGCAGTGGCCGAAGGGTATGAAAATAGACGTTTTGGAGCCAGGAGAGCCCCTAATGGTCCAATCGGGTCGAGTGAGGTATCAAAGTGAAGCATTCGTGAAGGGACATCTGATGGGCTGGGTGTGGGGTTGAACTATCGGCATTCTGTGCATGCGCGGTAGCCCAAGTGTATGAAAATAGACGTTTTTGAGCTAGGGGAGCCCCTAATGGTCCGATGGAGGCGTATGAGGTATCAAAGTGAAGCATTCGTGAAGGGGCATCTAATGGGCTGGGTGTGGGGTTGAACTATCGGCATTCTGCGCATGCGCAGTGGCCGAAGGGTATGAAAATAGACGTTTTGGAGCCATGAAAACTTATCTAAGATAATTTTTCTGTCATAATTAATTCTTGGTCGAGTATCAACTATTCAGATATTACGGAAAGTACTGTTGTTATAAGGTATTGTTTGTTATATATCAGACACGATCAGCTGATATATGTAAACAAACGATCTATATTTAGACCCTCACGTGATCTGCTACGTTGCAGCACGCGCTCTTTGATCTTGGCGTTCCGCCGCCGTACAAGAAGCTCAAATTGAGACGGAGAATTTCGTTACCATTACCAGTAAATTGTAAGTTTATTGCGGAAAGAATTTATATTGCATAAATTCCTGCGGGAAATAGGAAGTACACATATAAGAGAATATTGTCTTGACGTAAAAAGTTTGGACATTTCATATTTACGGAGATATGGATTTTTATAACTGAGCCGGTTTTTCGTGTAAACCATCGCAGCGAAAAGGGAAACGGCTGTCATCTTCGTTTTGCTATGTCACAAAAAGTGCTCGAATTACTTATTTCTAAATTATTTCATCACGAACCCAACTAAGGTTAGCAAGTATACATATTTTACGATATAGTCAATAACTGTGAGCACATAAGACGTTCTGGTTGATGAGATCTGAATTTTTGAAGTTTGGCAATTTTCTGACTTCGAGCTTCGAATACCCGCCGCCATATTTGTTGGAAGCCGGTCGGGTGTTCGTTTGTCATGATGGAAAATCATTAATTAATCATATTTTGAGATATATTTCTCAACACAACCTTGTATTCATTGAAAATATAATTGTTCAGGCTTACATTGCTAACTGGTTTGCTGCCTTTGAGGTAATATTTGTTTCGGCAGTTGTTTCCGCCCATGCGATGAGAAAATATGCCTGAAAAAAATGTCTAGTTTTGTGTCCGCTCCACAGACATTTTACACCAAATAGTTCAACCCATGGACATATATTGCGACCAGTCTATGATACAGTGCCACGCCAGTGTCGAGCATTTATTGTCCAGTTTGCACCAGCAAAGAAAAATCACGAACGTTCATCGAACGTCATCGGTGGGGACCTTCATGTGGTCTTCCGCGGTATATGAATCACTTACATTTGAATGCATGAATTAGTTTGATATAATTTTGTTGGGTGTGGATGGTTTAAAAGAGTGGAAATATTCCGTACAGGTCTGTTTTATGTAACAAACGCTAAGAAAAATGGCTACCCAAGGTCAATTTCCCCGGCTTCCCCGGATAATCGCACATTTCAAACCACAGCCCCATCTAGACGCTTTGATGCAAGGGAGACAACTCAGACTAGGCCAATTTCTCTTGTAGGCAAAGGTAATCTCCCTGATTCGCACATTTCTATCTTTTTTGCGTGTTTTGGGTGGTGGAGTTTTTTTTTATGGATTTTACTATGAGCTATGAGGTTGTAGAATACGATGAGAAAAGCTATGAAATGTTTTTTTGAGTACCGGCTAGGCTTGTAAATAGATGCATATACACCCATAGACACTCATATACTGGGATATTAGCCCAATGTATGTATAAGTCCATACGGGGTGGACATGTTGGAGTCTAGGTGGAGCACTAGTGGCCCGATTGGGTAGAGTGAGGTCTTATTTTAAAGCTCTCGAGAAAATAAATAAATAAATAAATAAATAAATAAATAATAATAAAAAAAAATAAAAAAATCGGCGAGTAGTGGACAAAGGGGAAATTGGGAAGTACTGACCATGCCCCGGCCTTAAGGCCTTAAGGCCTATGTAAGATGTAATCTACTTCACATTTTAGTAGTATAAAAAGCGCAAGTCCTATTGACCTTGCCCCTCCAAAGAAATAAAATCGGCTCTATTTTACAGGAGTATATACGCAGGTCACGTGGGTTGTGACGTCACTTCCGGGTTTTCACTAAAAACTACCTCCAAACACAGAAGAGTTCCAAGAGTTCCAATTTTTCCCCTTAGACGTCCGTATGTTCATCCTCCAAACCCAGAAGAGTTCCAATGTTCAACCTCCGGGACTTTTTCACCGGCCTGGCCCGCCCCAGCACGCAGCGCGCGCGCGCGCGCGCGGGTTCTCCGGCAGTGCGCGGCATCACCGGCAGCGCGCGGATGCATATGCCATTGTGGAAAACCCCCACAGACAGGTTCACGCATAATAAAAATGTAATCTGTGTTGTTGTTGTTGCTCCCTTTTTTGGACTAACCCATCAGAATAGTACGTATCACGGACTACACCCGTAGAGCTACATCTGGTCTATAAAACACGTCCCTCTGGATCCTACACCTTCATTTCTACGGTTGCAGAGCCATGGCGGAGATCCAGCCCCATGCGACTCGCATTTTACAGCATGCCACCGTGGTGAATTCATTCACGGGTTACCGAGCGGTGGTCCGGTCCATGTTTGCAGATGGCGACGACAACGAGGGACGACGCCAGATCCTGAACGAGTTCACAGAAGCGGTCCTCCACAGAGTGCACTCGATGGAGAGGCGTGCCATCAATCACCACTACTGGACTATGACAGCCATCCTTGATGCTCGGGCTATGGACCACGAGCGCTCACGCCGGAACCAGCGCCGGCTGGTTGGCCTCATACTAGTCTGTGCCCTATTCACCCTGGCGCTGTGGTATTGACACTATAAATACCAGGGTCAGACAGAGTGTGTGTCATTTACCCTTAGTCACTGGGTCAACCGTGTCACCGAGACACCTACCCATAAATACGAGAGACAAACAGAGTGTGTGTCATTCACCGTTCGACATTTAGAGCAAGCATGTCATCCGACCTACGAGCCATTCTGCCCCTTACACCCCGGGTGGGGTTACACGTCTATGAAGATAAAGTCACCCTGGTGGAAGACCGTGGAGATATTTGCTGGGCGCCCGCTGAGACCTTATCGAATACGGTGACGCTACCTCGTGACGGCTGGACCAAATTTAAACGGGTGCTGAGCGGCGAGCTCGACGGAAACCTCATCCACATAGACAATGCCATCTACGTATACCGTGCAACCTTCTTCCTACGCCTGGGCCGCTACCAAGATGCTACGCGAGGCTTCACCCTAGACCCCGATCTGTGGTCAGCCTTGGAGAAAGTGGTGCCTATTGTGGACCAGCTGTTTACACCGGACGAGCGATCATCACACCAGTTGGCGTGGGCTCGTGCTATTGAGGACGCGCTGGCTGAACCCCATGAACAACTACATGAACCCGACGACGACGATGCCATTGATTACCCGGCTAGACTCAGTCAGCCCAGTGACATGACCACCTGATCCTTTGATCTCACGGAGTTCTCCCTATAAATACGAGAAACAGTGAAATCTGGTACCATACACGTATTCACCATGACGGAGCATATAGTACTGGCGTATTTCAGCTTGACCCCCGAGGTTTTCCTGCACGTGTATGCGGATAAGGTCGATATCATGGAGGAGGTGGGAGACATCTGTGATGCGGACCCTACACAACCGCGCCCGGCTCACATTCGTCTGTCCCGGGAGGGCTGGACCAAATTCAAACGGGTGTTGTCTGGTGAACTGGACGGCGATCTCATCCACTTGTGTCACGATGTGTACATCCGACGCGGCCCTTTCTTTGCTCAATTGGCTCGGCTAGATGGGGTACAGTGCATTTTACCCTTCACCCTGATCTATGGTCTGCATTGGAAGATGCCGTGGTAGATGTGGATGAAGTGCTTATCAAGCGGTCATCAGACGAGTTGGACTGGTCATTGACCATGGCCACTGTGGAAGCCCACGAAGAAAATCACAAAGAAACTCCGGCCCAAGATATACCCGTTATAAATAAACGATAGAGCCAGGGTCCATCATCATTGTGTCACCATGAAGCGCTGGGAGAAGGTGTTGGATAACTTATACTACAGTCCCGACAGTCCGGCGGCCTATAGTGCATTGTCGGCTCTCTATCGAGCGGCCAAACCCCAGGGGATACAACGTGCCCAAGTCCGAGATTGGTTAAGAAAACAAGACACCTATACCTTACATCGATCTGTCCGTCGCCATTTTCTACGGAACCGGGTCATCGTGGGAGGAATAGATGCCCAGTGGCAAGCGGATTTGGTGGATATGAGCGCCTTTGCCAAACACAACGATGGGAATCGGTATATCTTGACGTGCATCGATATCCTATCCAAGTATGCGTGGGTGGTACCCATCCGGACGAAAACGGGGGCGAATCTCATAGCGGCGTTCAAAGACATCTTCAAGACCGGGCGCAAACCTTTGTATTTGCAAACCGACGAAGGCACGGAATTCCTCAACAGACCGTTCCAACGCCCAGAAGGTGTTTTTCTTCCATACGTACAACGAGACCAAGGCTTCCGTGGTGGAAAGGTTCAACAGGACATTCAAAGGCCGTATGTATAAATATTTCACCTACAAGAATACAAGGCGGTACATCGATGTTCTCCCGAAACTGGTGAGGGGTTACAATCGAGCCTATCATCGGAGTATAGAGAGAGCCCCCATTACCGTGACCCAACGCAATGAAGCCCAAGTCCGGCGTGTGTTGTACCCCAGGCCATTGCAGCGAACGACGAAGGCGGTGTACAAGGTCGGGGACCCTGTACGGATCAGTAAAGTCAAGGGCAAGTTCGAGAAAAGTTACTTGCCCAACTGGAGCGATGAGCACTTCCTGATTAAACGGCGCCTACCCCGACAGCAGCGAGTCTATGAACTGGAAGATCTTCAAGGGGAACCGTTGCTAGGGACGTTTTACGAGACGGAATTACAGCCTGTCGTAAAAACACAGCAAGACTACTACACGGTGGAGCAGATTTTGAAAACGGAACGTCGACATGACAAACTGTTTCATTTCGTGAAATGGCAAGGTTGGCCCATTTCCTTCAATTCCTGGGTCGCTGCCAACCAGGTGAAACGACTATAAAGCCAGACACCACTGCCGTCCTCCTTCATTCCACGTCCGACCACAGTGCTATGGACCAACAGCAGCTGCCTCTGAAGACAGCGTCTCGCAAAACGCGCAAAGCGCAAGTGGTCTTTGGGGTGATAGTGCTAACCCTGCTGAGTTTGTTGTACGGAGGTGTGTTTTACGACGTAGCCTATGTCAGCACGTTACTTAACCAACTGAGAACACCAGCCACCAGCGAAACCGGTCTACAGAGAGCACCAGTCGTATCGAGCCCAGTCACCACCACCACACCCCGTGTACAAGCCACGTCGAGCTCTACACCTACACCAAGAACACCCACTACGTCTCAAGACCCACCGGATTTCATCCCTCACAGTGAACAGACAACGACCACCGACGTTGTACCCATCACCACCATCATCATCCCTGAACGTGAACAGACAACGACAACCGACGTTGTACCCACCACCACTCCAGTTCACTCATACGAAATTTACAAGAGCGGGTTACCACGACAACGGATACACGTCGAACCATGGACCCACGGTGGCAGCATCCCTTCACGTGTCTCATCGCAGGACCGACGGGCTCCGGCAAAACGCACTTCGTCCGGAAGCTCCTTCAACACGCCGACAGCATGATCACCCCACCTATTGCCCGAGTCGTGTGGTGTTACGGAGAATGGCAGGCAGCGTATGCAGCAATGCCCCACATCACGTTCGTGGAAGGCCTACCCAACCTGGCCGATTTGGAACCCGACACCTTGGTGGTTCTGGATGATCTCATGGCGGAGACGGATGCGCGGTCACCCAACTCTTTACCAAAGGCAGCCACCATCGACGGCTCAGCATCATCTACATTGTGCAGAATCTGTTCAGTAAAAACAAAGAACATCGGAACATCAGCTTAAATGCCCACTACCTGGTGGTCTTCAAAAACCCGAGAGATACCACTCAACTGCTGCACCTGGCGAGACAGATATATCCCGGCCGCACACCGTTTGCGTTGGAAGCCTTTAAAGATGCCACAACCCTCAGCACGGGTATATGCTCTTCGACCTCAAGCAAGCCACCCCCGACCACCTTCGACTACGGACCGGCATCTTTCCCGGAGACACCCACCACGTGTACTTGCAAAAATAATGTAAACACACCCACAGTGGCGCCCCCAGCTGGGATGTGTGTGTGTTTGATGATGGAGATAATAAAAAGAATGAATACCACAGCAGGGTTGACTTTGTCTGTGAGGTGGATAAAAAGGGCAGAGTTGTGGGTTCTGGCATTAGTTGTACAGGATGTTTGCGCGAGTACGGAAGCACGCTCCCACGCTCCGTGTATTGAAGACGGCCCCACCCGAGTTGGTCCGAACCATTGTCCGAACCATTGTACGCGGTGCGGACCCTGACCTGTCTGTGCGAGATCGGGTACAATCTGTTAAAAGGCAACGTACCACTGACTCCGGCTCAGAAGACCAAGTTGTCCAAGCATAAGACAGGTCTCCGAACCCTAGTCCATAAGCGGGTCCCACAAACACAAAAGAAAAAGGTGTTACAGAAAGGCGGCTTTCTCGGGGCCATCTTAGCACCGTTGGCCGCTTCCGTGTTGGGTCCAGTATTGGGTGGACTCTTCGGCCGACAATGAACCACACGAAAAAAATGGTCCTCGTCGAACCACGGTTGCTTCAAAACCTCCAATCGCCCTACCCTGTGCCACCTACGGTGAAGACCATAAACACCCTCGATGGAGAGATGCAACAGATCTTACAGAGACCGGGGTTAAGCGACAGTGAGAAAGTACAACGGTACAATGAGACGCTTCAGCGGTACATGACGTTCATGGACCAATACAAAACCCTCTCTACCCCAGCAACAGCACCACCACCACCACCACCACCACCACGTGACAGACCGCTGACCTCAGCACCGCTCCAACAGCCGCCATTACCAGGGGTAGCCCCCACAGCCCCACAGTGGGTGGAAGACGAAGTGCTGAAGAGTGTACCTGCCTCGTTCAAGAAACAAGCTGGCCTGGTATTACAACGGATGAAACAGAATCCTAACATGACTTGGAATGATAAAGGCGAACTCCTGGTACAGAATCAGGTGGTCCCCGGGACCCACATGACGGATTTAGTGAATGATCTGATGCGTCAACGCAGATCGCACACCGATCCTCGAGGATGGGAGGTCTTCGCAGGATGTACCACAGGAATTGGTGGGGAACCCCCACCGCTGGGCCTTTATGCAGCAAACCCAGCAATCGCCGAGTCGTGCACCACGACTCTCACCACAACCTTCTTGGGAAGCCGACTGGGAACCGGAGTCACCCCCCAAAACTCCACCACCATCACAACGGGCACCTTCTTTTCAGACCTTTAAAAAACCACCCTCGATCAGGACACCCCACATCTCCAGAGCCGTGACACGTAGCAAGTCAACGCGACGAACACGACACCGGACACAACCGCCCAAGGCCTGGAAGACCTATTAAAACCAACAGCAGCAGCAGGACAGCTCAGTCGCCATGTTTTACCTGACCCTACCCAGTAACAGTTCGTTGGATGTGTTTCCTGACAACACCGTGGCCAAGTACGTCACCCAGTTACCGCAACCGTTACATTTACCTGGCCGGTGGGAATGCGGCCTCGTGGATATCCAATACCCTTACTCGTGGTACAACGTGCGAGCCAATGAAGTGTGGTACGAGGTGACCTACCCGACTCACCCTGCCCGAAGGCCAATACGATACCCCCAAAGAGTTCATGGGTGGGCTGTCAAGACTGATGCATTATAAGGCGCTACGGGGGGTGACGAATACTTCAAGACCCATCAAAGCCTATCCCTTCAAGAATCACGTGGACTTCGATTACAATGCACACAACGACAATGCACAGCTTATCGTCTCCGGCAAGGCGAGTGTCGTACTGAGTCCTATCCTACAGCAAATGCTGGGTTTCGATCTAAAGACGTTCGCTGGTCCCACCGAACACCATGGCGAGATGCCGATGGATATGAAGTCGGGTATGTACGGACTCTACGTCTACTCGGACGTGGTGGACAACCACATCGTGGGCGATATCAACACACCTCTGTTACGGGTGGTCCCCATTAAAAAGACGTATGGAGGTCAAGTCACCCACAGTTTCACCCACATGCTCTACTTGCCCGTACGACAAACTGACATCAACACGATCACGGTGGATATAAGAGATGACACGGGACGACCGGTGGCATTCGAACTAGGAAAAGTGGTGCTGACACTTCATTTTCGACAAGCACGTGCTCCCCACTTTGCATAATGAAAGTACCTTACGAGTGCGATGCACGCAGCTATGCCGACTATTATGCCCAACAGGCCGGGGGTGGCTTTCCGGTATTTAGCGGTGCACGCATGCAACGAGGACATGGTCTGGGGAACATACTCGGCAGCATTGTGAAAACGTTCCTGCCCTTGGTGACGCGTGGGGTGAAAGCAATCGGCAAACAAGCGGTACGCAGTGGACTGCAAGTGGCCAGTGATGTCTTGGGGGGTACGGCACCCAAAGAATCCTTGAAACGGCGGGCCAAAGAAGCGGGAGGCGTCTTGGTGGCCAAAGCACAACGCACCGTTGGGAATAAAAGAGCTGCCCCACCGAGACCACGCACCAGTCGACGACCGACCCAGCGACGACGCACATCGAAGAAGACAAAGGATATCTTTTCTTAAAACATGTCCTTAATCCACGCCGAGTCCTGCCCCTCCACCAACAGTGAATTTGATTTGTGGACCGTGCCGCCCACACAGACCAGTGTCGAACAAGGATTATGGGTGGAGCATCTCCCGCTCTCCAGCATCAACGAAACCGGGCCCATCGAGTTCACCATCAGTAATGCGGATACGGCCTATGTGGATTTAGCCCATACCTACTTGTATGTGAAAGCCAAGGTGGTCAATGGAGCTGGCACCAGAATCGCTGACCAAGCAACGGTGGGCCCGACGAATCTCTGGCTGCACTCGATGTTTCAGCAGGTGGATATTTTTCTCAGCGACAAACTCATCAGTGACTCCACCAACACGTACCCCTATCGAGCCTACATCGAGACACTGTTGTCGTATGGCCGAGAGGCTAAAAAATCTCAGCTGACAACCGCTTTATTCTACAAGGACACGCCCGAGCACATGGACACGGTGGACAATGGGGGATATAACAAACGGAAGGCTTTCACTGCGAACAGTGCCTCGGTGGATATGATGGGTCGACTGCACGCAGACATGTTCATGCAAGACCGGTACCTCTTGAACAAGATCCCCATCAAAATCCGACTGATACGGGCGCCTCCGACCTTCGCCTTGATGGCCACTAACGTAGAGGGGCATGCAGCGGACTATAAGATTGTCATCCAAGACGCAGTCCTGTATGTCCGAAAAGTGAAACCGAATCCAGCCGTTCAATTGGGACACATGAAAGCCTTGGAAACAAAACCAGCCCAGTACCCTATCCGACGTGTACAAACCAAAGTGTTCTCTGTGCCTGCTGGAAATATGGGCGCCAACAAAGAAAACCTGTTCCTGGGGGAACTACCCAAGCGATTGATCCTGGCCTGTGTGGAAAATACCAGTTTCAGCGGAGCCTACCCAGAGAATCCGTTTGACTTTCAACATTTCGGCATCAATTTTGTGGCCCTGCATGTGGATGGACAACAGGTGCCAGCCACGGCCTTAACACCGAACTTTGGGCGGAGGAATTTCATTCGAGCCTATCAGAGCCTGTTTACAGCCACAGGTCAAATCAACCAGGACGACGCGAACGGATACACGTTGTTCTGTTTCGATCTAACCCCCACCTTAGAGAACGACCATCAGCTGGCCCTGGCCAAGCAAGGCAACTTACGGTTGGAAATCCACTTTGCACGAGCCCTGGCGACCACCGTCAATGTGATCTGCTACGCCGAGTTTGACAACATTATTCAAGTGGACAAGGCGCGCAACGTCCTGTGTGACTTCTCCACCTAACATGGATAGAGATGTGTTTCCATTAGACCGTATGTATCCTGCTGCTTACGTTCTCAACACGGACCCGATGGATCGGCCCGGTGAACACTGGGTGGCCGTGTACTTGACAGAACAGCAGGGCGAATACTTTGACCCGTACGGCCTGCCACCCCTCCATCCCGATTTAACAGACTTCATGGATCAAGGCACAGAGACGTGGTGTTGGAACAGTCAAACGTTGCAAAGCCTGACCAGTGGCGTGTGCGGACAATATTGCTTGTTTTACCTGTACCATCGATGCCGGGGAAGACCCTTATCTACCATCGTACAGATGTTTGACGAGTACCCCCAGGCCGAGGACCGCGATGTACTCGTCTATGACTCGGCCGCCCATCATTTCAATGTACAAGCCCCGTTCTGGGCTTAATTTAATGACAAGCCCCTTGTTCTGGGCTTGAATTAATTACAAGCCCCTTGTTCTGGGCTTCAGTTTTCACGTGGTTGTTCTCACGTTGTTGTTGTTCACTGAATAAAAAAAAAATGAGATCTCACCAAAAAACCCTGTCTTGTGTGTTTTATTCATAATACATCAATGCCCAATGTGGAGATTCAGTGAAACTGAAATCAGTGGTGTAGGATGGGGCCAAAATGTAACCCATCAAGGTTAGAATGCAAGAGCACTATAGTAAAAATAGAGAGCCAATGAAATCAGCCCACAGACCAAGTACGTGTTTTTGGTCTAGGTTTGGAGCGGGCATTTCATTGAGGTGCGTGTATACGGTGAGTGAAGAGACTCGTCCAACACGTATAGATTAAGTTGATGACTATAAGTTCTATGTTGTCGATTTAACCTCTCCCTACATTGACGCGCGCGCGCGCGCGCTGCGGTGGGGGGCCGGGGCCCGCCGGGGCCGGAAAAGTTGGAGATCGTTTTAGTGAAAACCGGAAGTGACGTGACACACTTGCGCAGACCCACCACACCACGTGAACGCCATTGTAGAGAAAAAAAAACCCCCAGTACATGACAGACACAGACAAGTCTAGACATGGCCCGAGGTCACGCCCCATTCACCCCAACCGGAAGTGACCTCACACACTTGTTCATTGGACCATTAGTGGCGCCCCTAGCTCCAAAACGTCTAGCGGGACCCATACAGGGTCCAGTTTTCGACACTAGGTGACCACATCACGACGAAATGGCCAGTTTTCGACACCGGATGTGCCGCCATCTTGAACATACGTGCCGCCATCTTGGATATGTCCCATAATGCACCGGGTCAAAATACTCGCTTCTGATTGGCTGAGAGCTCTGTGACGGATTTGAAATACTCGCTTCTGATTGGCCGCGAGCTCCGCATTGCTGTCTGCGCATGATATTCCTACCGTACATCCAACCCATCAGATGCCCCTTCACGAATGCTTCACTTTGATACCTTACTCGTCCCCATCGGACCCTTAGGGGCTTCCCTAGATGCCAAAACGTCTATTTCCATACCCTTGGTCCACCGCGCATGCGCAGAATGCCGATATTTAAACCCCACACCCAGCCCATCAGATGTCCCTTCACGAATGCTTCACTTTGATACCTGACTCGACCCCATCGGACCCTTAGTGGCTCCCCTAGATGCCAAAACGTCTATTTCCATACACTTGGTCCACCGTGCATGCGCAGAATGCCGATATTTAAACCCCACACCCAGCCCATCAGATGTCCCTTCACGAATGCTTCACTTTGATACCTCACTCGACCCCATTGGACCATTAGGGGCTCCCCTACATCCCAACACGTCTATTTCCATACCCTTGGGCCACCGCGCATGCGCAGAATGCCGATAGTTCAATCCCACACCCAGCCCATTAGATGCCCCTTCACGAATGCTTCACTTTGATTACAAGCGTCTAGTCCGTCATTCATAATCCAGCCGTCGTCCATTAGAGAATATCCGCGTCCATAATCCAAAGACCTATTCCATTTCCATATAACAGTATTAGCACCAAATTCAAAAAGACAATCATAGTATACATAAACATAGGCTTGTTTCCTGCAAGAGAGAAGCGGTCAACAGTTTTCAATGATGCCGGCAAGACATCATGATGTTCCAAAATATCAAATCCGTATCGCTGATCAGTATTCTTAATCCATAATATTCGTTATAGAGTCGTCATCTAAAAATGATGTACCTCAGTCACGCTTTGATTGTGACTGTTCATATGAGTACCATGAGGATCTTTCAAGTACATGGGCTCATACGGCCCCTAGCCCCGGGTTAAGCGGAATTAGACACATGTTACGAAACGTAGCGCCATAGATCTTGCACGCTACGTTCGTATTTTGCTATCAGCATGCGATATGTATCGCCAAATTTGAGAAACTTTGAGTGGAGGCGCTTGGTGGAATAGCCCTGTTTTATAAGTTTCTGCAACAATGTTTTGTGACGTTGATTAAAATCATCACATTTAACACAGGATCTAGCAAATGCTACTAAGCGAGATATGTATACGCCATATGCAGGTCCCACTGGAATATTACTATCCAGAAAGGGATAGTTTACGATGTCGAAATTGTAATCATCTCTTTTGTCATAAAGTCGACGAGAGAGAATGCCCGCTTCATTTTTATAGAGGTAGAGATCTAAATAAGATGTGCCTGTAGGGCTATCTGTAGTTTCCTTCAAATCCAGTGAAAGTGGATATATATCCTTCACTGCGTCATTTATATAGCGATATATATATCTCACTCGACCCGATTGGACCATTAGGGGCTCCCCTGGCTCCAAAACGTCTATTTTCATACCCTTCGGCCACCGCGCATGCGCAGAATGCCGATAGTTCAACCCCACATCCAGCCCATCAGATGTCCCATCAGCCCATTAGATTCCCCTTCACGAATGCTTCACTTTGATACCTCATACGCCTCCATCGGACCATTAGGGGCTCCCCTAGCTCAAAAACGTCTATTTTCATACCCTTGGGCTACCGCGCATGCGCAGAATGCCGATAGTTCAACCCCACACCCAGCCCATCAGATGTCCCTTCACGAATGCTTCACTTTGATACCTCACTCGACCCGATTGGACCATTAGGGGCTCCCCTGGCTCCAAAACGTCTATTTTCATACCCTTCGGCCACCGCGCATGCGCAGAATGCCGATAGTTCAACCCCACACCCAGCCCATTAGATGCCCCTTCACATAAGCTTCACTTTGATACCTCACTCGACCCCATCGGACCATTTTATCTAGGGACTACTTTTTCTCCGCGGAAGCTTTTTCCCGAGACCGAATCACCGCCAAAACCGCGGTCAGACCGCATCACCGCGGATGAATACATCCTGAATACATCCCCTGCAGCAATTGGAACTCTCCTGGATTGGAGGTAGCTTTTGGTCTTTCTATTTTTAGCCGCCATCTTAAACCCACCACCAACCCATCCACCACCACCACAGCCGCCATCTTAAACCCACCACCCACCCATCCACCACCACAGCCGCCATCTTAAACCCACCACCCACCCATCCACCACCACAGCCGCCATCTTAAACCCACCACCCACCCATCCACCACCACATACCACAGCCGCCATCTTAAACCCACCACCCACCCATCCACCACCACAGCCGCCATCTTAAACCCACCACCCACCCATCCATCACCACAGCCGCCATCTTAAACCCACCACCCACCCATTCACCACCACAGACGCCATCTTAAACCCACCACCCACCCATCCACCACCACACATGACCCCATGTGACACAATACGCGCTTCTGATTTGCTGTCGCGTGACGTCACAGAGGTCATATGCAAATTTCTGAGGTCAAACGTCCTCCAAATACTCTTTGTATACTACTATGGTGTTTCTCTGTTGATAGAGTTGCTTTCAGTCCTCATTAAAAAGATCTGTGGGAAATACGATAGACCCATTTACATACAACAGCATATAAGTGCAACCTATATTCCAAATTGATACAAGGTGTCTCTCCATTTTTGGCAGAACTATATCAGGTCTTGATACAATTGAATGCACCAATTAAAGCAAACAGTTTCAATGTCGCGTTTTTCGCATTCACAAAGCTTTTACCGTTACCAGTATATAATTTCCTTACTCAAGATGGACCCCTGAAGGATATAATAAAATCCACCTTCACTGGATTTGAAAAAAAAACATCTAGACCAAACGTTCAAGATCCATGTAACTTTACAATATTTACTGTAAAGTCACATGGTCTCTCACTGTCTCTCACGTCAACTTGATGATGAGAGAAACGAATATAGGTTCTACCATCTTAGCTTTCTAATGGCATTTCACGTTTCACTTAACACTACCCTTAGATTTGCGCTGTGATTCGGCATGTATTTCACACGGCGCCATCTATCTAGAGGGAGATAATCCAGTTCGAAAGTTGTTCCCAAAGCATGAGGTCAAATGTCGGCCCCATTTAAACGAGCCAATGAAATTATCTGTATTCAAATATTTCTCACACATGCAAACATGTCAGTTTCACGAGGCGCAAGACTGGGGGAGTCTACGCGAGACCAAAACGAAGTTGTGCAAATTAGCTATTTTATTTCTCACTCTAGTGGAGCATGCTTCTTTGTTTATCTTAAGAAACAAACGGCCTAACATATTTGAAAACAAAATAAAATCGGCGGCAGACCACAGGAAAATGATATGCTTTTTATTTTGTGATGGGGGCACTTCGAGGCCCACCATGGGATCATTTCAATCAATCGCTTTCTGGATGTGTGTCTTCGTTGTATGAATGTGATTGCACCGATGTCGGATGTAACGGGGCCAGTCGGATGTGACCATTTGGGAAACGCCCTATTACACTCAGATAGCGCCCGTTACCGCATGGCTACGAGCAGAAGTTTCTACGTATGGTCGTGCCATGCGTTCGGATGATGAGGTTCTACGTTTACTTGTAATATTTGAGAAGGTCCTTTATTTGGTGTATTTATTCATCCTTGTAGCGCTGATAGACCCTGTGAAAAATATAACTATTTCAACTACTCGGCTATACAATCATGCACAGAGCAATAATGCAATGAAAGACTGTTAAAACTAAGTGAACAAGAGTTTAAGGCAAAAGGGAGGCAACTCTCCACATATTCGATGAAATTCAACAGTGTGGCATGCCTGGAGTTTAGACGTCGTTTTCCCCTCATTTTCTTACAAACAGTTAGTGGTAATGAAATATATGCTAGTTTGCAGATGTTGCTACATTTGTCACCTGTTCTTACTCGTCTCAACTATAGTTGTCATGACAGTGATCACAGTTTATACCACGAATATTCAATAGCATACAAATATTGCCATATTATAACACAGGTGAACTATAGTACATACATTTTATGCCTCAGATGTGCTTGTGTCTGTTGCTGATTATTATAGTATACTGCAGTTAACTACAAATCTACTACATTATACTAAGACAAAGTCTTATGATTCTACTAAGACCAAATTTCAATAGGTATGCAAAAATAATTCAATAAACATAAGCTCCCTTTTTGGATGAAAAATCAGTCAACAAAACGTTCAATGATGCTGGTAAGCCATTGTGAGATTTTTTAATCCTATCTGGGCTTTTTGATATAAACTAATTTTGCCAACTTTTCTTCGCGGAAAAGCACTAATTTAGAAGAAAATGACGAAAACATCATTTTTCTGGCTACTCCACATGGCTGCCATTCGAAATTTTGCCCATGATCCTCTGCTCGGGGATTACAAAGTCACGGAGTGTCAGCTCTCAATATCATGTTCCGAAGAAAGCGCAGAAAGTTTGGTTGGGGTGGCCATAATAACCCCCAGGCTTGGTAGCGTTGAATAATAACCAATGGAATGTATTCTTTTATCCACTCGAAGAAAACAGTGATAGTCCGGAGGATACCGTACATGTGGCATAATAGCCCTGCTCCAGAACTGTTCAGATATGGATACCAGGATGTCTTCACGGCATCATTACGAACTGTATAGATAGGGATATTAGGATGTCTTCACGGCCTCATTACGAACTGTATAGATAGGGATATTAGGATGTCTTGACGGCCTCATTACGAACTGTATAGATAGGGATACCAGGATGTCTTCACGGCATCATTACGAACTGTATAGATAGGGTTATTAGGATGTCTTCACGGCCTCATTACGAACTGTATAGATAGGGATATGCGGATGTCCCAAGGCATCATTACGAACTGTACAGATAGAGATATCAGAATGTCTTCACGGCCTCATTACGAACTGTATAGATAGGGATATTAGGATGTCTTCACGGCCTCATTACAAACTGTATAGATAGGGATATTAGGATGTCTTCACGGCATCATTACGAACTGTATAGATAGGGATATTAGGATGTCTTCACGGCCTCATTACGAACTGTATAGATAGGGATATTAGGATGTCTTCACGGCCTCATTACGAACTGTATAGATAGGGATATTAGGATGTCTTCACGGCATCATTACGAACTGTATAGATAGGGATATGCGGATGTCTTCACGGCATCATTACGAACTGTATAGATAGGGATATTAGGATGTCTTCACGGCATCATTACGAACTGTATAGATAGGGATATTAGGATGTCTTCACGGCCTCATTACGAACTGTATAGATAGGGATATTAGGATGTCTTCACGGCCTCATTACGAACTGTATAGATAGGGGTATTAGGATGTCTTCACGGCCTCATTACGAACTGTATAGATAGGGATATTAGGATGTCTTCACGGCATCATTACGAACTGTATAGATAGAGATATTAGGATGTCTTCACGGCCTCATTACGAACTGTATAGATAGGGATATTAGGATGTCTTCACGGCCTCATTACGAACTGTATAGATAGGGATATTAGGATGTCTTCACGGCATCATTACGAACTGTACAGATAAGAGATTTCAGGGTGTCTCCATGGCATCATTACGAACTGTACAGATAGCGATATTAGGATGTCTTCACGGCATCATTACGAACTGTACAGATAAGAGATTTCAGGGTGTCTTCATGGCACCATTACGAACTGTACAGATAGCGATATTAGGATGTCTTCACGGTCTCATTACGAACTGTATAGATAGGGGTATTAGGATGTCTTCACGGCCTCATTACGAACTGTATAGATAGGGATATTAGGATGTCTTCACGGCATCATTACGAACTGTATAGATAGGGATATTAGGATGTCTTCACGGCCTCATTACGAACTGTATAGATAGGGATATTAGGATGTCTTCACGGCCTCATTACGAACTGTATAGATAGGGATATTAGGATGTCTTCACGGCATCATTACGAACTGTATAGATAGGGATATTAGGATGTCTTCACGGCATCATTACGAACTGTATAGATAGGGATATTAGGATGTCTTCACGGCATCATTACGAACTGTATAGATAGGGATATTAGGATGTCTTCAAGGCCTCATTACGAACTGTATAGATAGGGATATTAGGATGTCTTCACGGCATCATTACGAACTGTATAGATAGGGATATTAGGATGTCTTCACGGCCTCATTACGAACTGTATAGATAGGGATATTAGGATGTCTTCACGGCCTCATTACGAACTGTATAGATAGGGATATTAGGATGTCTTCACGGCATCATTACGAACTGTATAGATAGGGATATTAGGATGTCTTCACGGCCTCATTACGAACTGTATAGATAGGGATATTAGGATGTCTTCACGGCCTCATTACGAACTGTATAGATAGGGATATTAGGATGTCTTCACGGTCTCATTACGAACTGTATAGATAGGGATATTAGGATGTCTTCACGGCCTCATTACGAACTGTATAGATAGGGATATTAGGATGTCTTCACGGCATCATTACGAACTATATAGATAGGGATATTAGGATGTCTTCACGGCCTCATTACGGACTGTATAGATAGGGATATTAGGATGTCTTCACGGCCTCATTACGAACTGTATAGATAGGGATATTAGGATGTCTTCACGGCCTCATTACGAACTGTATAGATAGGGATATTAGGATGTCTTCACGGCATCATTACGAACTGTACAGATAAGAGATTTCAGGGTGTCTCCATGGCATCATTACGAACTGTACAGATAGCGATATTAGGATGTCTTCACGGCATCATTACGAACTGTACAGATAAGAGATTTCAGGGTGTCTTCATGGCACCATTACGAACTGTACAGATAGCGATATTAGGATGTCTTCACGGCCTCATTACGAACTGTATAGATAGGGATATTAGGATGTCTTCACGGCCTCATTACGAACTGTATAGATAGGGATATTAGGATGTCTTCACGGCATCATTACGAACTGTATAGATAGGGATATTAGGATGTCTTCACGGCCTCATTACGAACTGTATAGATAGGGATATTAGGATGTCTTCACGGCCTCATTACGAACTGTATAGATAGGGATATTAGGATGTCTTCACGGCATCATTACGAACTGTATAGATAGGGATATTAGGATGTCTTCACGGCCTCATTACGAACTGTATAGATAGGGATACCAGGATGTTTTCACGGCATCATTACGAACTGTATAGATAGGGTTATTAGGATGTCTTCACGGCCTCATTACGAACTGTATAGATAGGGATATGCGGATGTCCCAAGGCATCATTACGAACTGTACAGATAGAGATATCAGAATGTCTTCACGGCCTCATTACGAACTGTATAGATAGGGATATTAGGATGTCTTCACGGCATCATTACGAACTGTATAGTTAGGGATATTAGGATGTCTTCACGGCATCATTACGAACTGTATAGATAGGGATATTAGGATGTCTTCACGGCCTCATTACGAACTGTATAGATAGGGATATTAGGATGTATTCACGGCCTCATTACGAACTGTATAGATAGGGATATAAGGATGTCTTCACGGCCTCATTACGAACTGTATAGATAGGGATATTAGGATGTCTTCACGGCCTCATTACGAACTGTATAGATAGGGATATTAGGATGTCTTCACGGCATCATTACGAACTGTATAGATAGGGATATTAGGATGTCTTCACGGCCTCATTACGAACTGTATAGATAGGGATATTAGGATGTCTTCACGGCATCATTACGAACTGTATAGATAGGGATATTAGGATGTCTTCACGGCCTCATTACGAACTGTATAGATAGGGATACCAGGATGTTTTCACGGCATCATTACGAACTGTATAGATAGGGTTATTAGGATGTCTTCACGGCCTCATTACGAACTGTATAGATAGGGATATGCGGATGTCCCAAGGCATCATTACGAACTGTACAGATAGAGATATCAGAATGTCTTCACGGCCTCATTACGAACTGTATAGATAGGGATATTAGGATGTCTTCACGGCCTCATTACAAACTGTATAGATAGGGATATTAGGATGTCTTCACGGCATCATTACGAACTGTATAGATAGGGATATTAGGATGTCTTCACGGCCTCATTACGAACTGTATAGATAGGGATATTAGGATGTCTTCACGGCCTCATTACGAACTGTATAGATAGGGGTATTAGGATGTCTTCACGGCCTCATTACGAACTGTATAGATAGGGATATTAGGATGTCTTCACGGCATCATTACGAACTGTATAGATAGAGATATTAGGATGTCTTCACGGCATCATTACGAACTGTATAGATAGGGATATTAGGATGTCTTCACGGCCTCATTACGAACTGTATAGATAGGGATATTAGGATGTCTTCACGGCATCATTACGAACTGTATAGATAGGGGTATTAGGATGTCTTCACGGCCTCATTACGAACTGTATAGATAGGGATATTAGGATGTCTTCACGGCATCATTACGAACTGTATAGATAGGGATATTAGGATGTCTTCACGGCATCATTACGAACTGTATAGATAGCGATATTAGGATGTCTTCACGGCCTCATTACGAACTGTATAGATAGGGATATTAGGATGTCTTCGCGGCAGCATTACGAACTGTACAGATAGGGATATCAGGATGTCTTCGCGGCATCATTACGAGCTGTATAGATAGGGATATGCGGATGTCTTCATGGCATCATTACGAACTGTATAGATAGGGATATTAGGATGTCTTCACGGCATCATTACGAACTGTATAGATAGGGATATTAGGATGTCTTCACGGCATTATTACGAGCTGTATAGATAGGGATATGTGGATGTCTTCACGGCATCATTACGAACTGTATAGATAGGGATATTAGGATGTCCTCGCGGCAGCATTACGAACTGTACAGATAGGGATATCAGGATGTCTTCCTGGCATCATTACGAGCTGTATAGATAGGGATATGCGGATGTCTCAAGGCATCATTACGAACTGTACAGATAAGAGATTTCAGGGTGTCTTCACGGCATCATTACGAACTGTACAGATAGGGATATTAGGATGTCTTCACGGCCTCATTACAAACTGTATAGATAGGGATATTAGGATGTCTTGACGGCATCATGACGAACTGTATAGATAGGGATATGCAGATGTCCCAAGGCATCATTACGACCTGTACATATAGAGATATCAGAATGTCTTCACGGCCTCATTACGAACTGTATAGATAGGGATATTAGGATGTCTTCACGGCCTCATTACGAACTGTATAGATAGGGATATTAGGATGTCTTCACGGCATCATTACGAACTGTACAGATAAGAGATTTCAGGGTTTCTTCATGGCATCATTACGAACTGTACAGATAGCGATATTAGGATGTCTTCACGGCCTCATTACGAACAGTATAGATAGGGATATTAGGATGTCTTCACGGCCTCATTACGAACTGTATAGATAGGGATATTAGGATGTCTTCACGGCATCATTACGAACTGTATAGATAGGGATATTAGGATGTCTTCGCGGCAGCATTACGAACTGTACAGGTAGGGATATCAGGATGTCTTCGGGATATTAGGATGTCTTCGCGGCATCATTACGAGCTGTACAGATAGGGATATTAGGATGTCTTCGCGGCACATATCTGGATGCCTTCACGGCATCATTACGAACTGTACAGGTAGAGATATTAGGATGTCTTTACGGCACCATTACGAACTGTACAGATGGAGATATTAGGATGTCTTCACGGCCTCATTACGAACTGTACAGATAGAGATATTAGGATGTCTTCACTGTCTCATTACGAACTGTACAGATAGGGATATTAGGATGTCTTCACGTAAGCATTACGAACTGTACAGATACGAGATATCAGGATGTCTTCACGACCTCAATACGAACTGTACAGATACAGATATTAGGATGTCTTCGCGGCATCATTACGAGCTCTATATATAGGGATATGCGGATGTCTCACGGCATCATTAGCTGTACAGAGGGATATTAGGATGTCTTCGCGGCACATATCCGGATGCCTTCACGGCATCATTACGAACTGTACAGGTAGAGATATTAGGATGTCTTTACGGCACCATTACGAACTGTACAGATGGAGATATTAGGATGTCTTCACGGCCTCATTACGAACTGTACAGATGAAGGTATTAGGATGTCTTCACGGCACCATTACGAACTGTACAGACAGAGATATTAGGATGTCTTCACGGCATCATTACGAACTGTACAGATAGGGATATTAGGATGTCTTCACTGCACCATTACGAACTGTACAGATAGGGATATTAGGATGTCTTCACGGCACCATTACGAACTGTACAGATAGGGATATTAGGATGTCTTCACTGCACCATTACGAACTGTACAGATAGGGATATTAGGATGTCTTCACGGCACCATTACAAACTGTACAGATAGAGATATTAGGATGTCTTCACTGCACCATTACGAGCTGTGCAGATAGGGATATTAGGATGTCTTCACGGCACCATTACGAACTGTACAGACAGAGATATTTGGATGTCTTCACGGCATCATTACGAACTGTACAGAAAGGATTATTAGGATGTCTTCAAGGCATCGTTACGATATGTACAGATAGGGATATTAGGATGTCTTCACGGCACCATTACGAACTGTACAGATAAGGATATTAGGATGTCTTCACGGCACCATTACGAACTGTACAGATAGGGATATTAGGATGTCTTCACTGCACCATTACGAACTGTGCGGAAAGGATTATTAGGATGTCTTCAAGACATCGTTACGAGATGTACAGATAGGGATATTAGGATGTCTTTTACGGCACCATTACGAACTGTACAGACAGAGATATTAGGATGTCTTCACTGCACCATTACGAACTGTACAGATAGAGATATTAGGATGTCTTCACTGCATCAGTATGAACTGTACAGATAGGGATATCAGGATGTCTTCACTGCACCATTACGAACTGTACAGATAGGGATATTAGGATGTCTTCACGGCACCATTACGAACTGTACAGATAGAGATATTAGGATGTCTTCACTGCACCATTACGAACTGTACAGATAGGGATATTAGGATGTCTTCACGGCGCCAGTACGAACTGCACAGATAGAAATATTAGGATGTCTTCAAGGCATCGTTACGATATGTACAGATAGGGATATTAGGATGTCTTTACGACACCATTACGAACTGTACAGATAGAGATATTAGGATGTCTTCACTGCCTCATTACAAACTGTACAGATAGGGATATTAGGATGTCTTCACGGCACCATTACGAACTGTACAGATAGAGATATTAGGATGTCTTCACTGCATCATTACAAACTGTACAGATAGGGATATTAGGATGTCTTCACTGCACCATCACGAACTGTACAGATAGAGATATTAGGATGTCTTCACTGCATCATTACAAACTGTACAGATAGAGATATTAGGATGTCTTCACTGCATCATTACGAACTGTACAGATAGGGATATCAGGATGTCTTCACTGCACCATTACGAACTGTACAGATAGGGATATTAGGATGTCTTCACGGCATCATTACGAACTGTACAGAAAGGATTATTAGGATGTCTTCACTGCCTCATGACAAACTGTACAGATAGGGATATTAGGATGTCTTTACGACACCATTACAAACTGTACAGATAGAGATATTAGGATGTCTTCACGGCACCATTACGAACTGTACAGATAGAGATATTAGGATGTCTTCACTGCATCATTACAAACTGTACAGATAGGGATATTAGGATGTCTTTACGACACCATTACAAACTGTACAGATAGAGATATTAGGATGTCTTCACGGCACCATTACGAACTGTACAGATAGAGATATTAGGATGTCTTCACTGCACCATTACGAACTGTACAGATAGAGATATTAGGATGTCTTCACTGCACCATTACGAACTGTACAGATAGAGATATTAGGATGTCTTCACTGCATCATTACAAACTGTACAGATAGGGATATTAGGATGTCTTTACGACACCATTACAAACTGTACAGATAGAGATATTAGGATGTCTTCACGGCACCATTACGAACTGTACAGATAGAGATATTAGGATGTCTTCACGGCACCATTACGAACTGTACAGATAGAGATATTAGGATGTCTTCACGGCACCATTACGAACTGTACAGATAGAGATATTAGGATGTCTTCACTGCACCATTACGAATTGTACAGATAGAGATATTAGGATGTCTTCACTGCATCATTACAAACTGTACAGATAGAGATATTAGGATGTCTTTACGACACCATTACAAACTGTACAGATAGAGATATTAGGATGTCTTTACGACACCATTACAAACTGTACAGATAGAGATATTAGGATGTCTTCACGGCACCATTACGAACTGTACAGATAGAGATATTAGGATGTCTTCACTGCACCATTACGAACTGTACAGATAGAGATATTAGGATGTCTTCACTGCATCATTACAAACTGTACAGATAGAGATATTAGGATGTCTTTACGACACCATTACAAACTGTACAGATAGAGATATTAGGATGTCTTCACGGCACCATTACGAACTGTACAGATAGAGATATTAGGATGTCTTCACGACACCATTACGAACTGTACAGATAGAGATATTAGGATGTCTTCACTGCATCATTACAAACTGTACAGATAGGGATATTAGGATGTCTTCACTGCACCATTACGAACTGTACATATAGGGATATTAGGATGTCTTCACGGCACCATTACGAACTGTACAGATAGAGATATTAGGATGTCTTCGCGGCACCATTACGAACTGTACAGATAGAGATATTAGGATGTCTTCACGGCACCATTATCAACTGTACAGATAGAGATATTAGGATGTCTTCACTGCATCATTACAAACTGTACAGATAGAGATATTAGGATGTCTTCACTGCATCATTACAAACTGTACAGATAGAGATATTAGGATGTCTTCACTGCACCATTATCAACTGTACAGATAGAGATATTAGGATGTCTTCACTGCATCATTACAAACTGTACAGATAGGGATATTAGGATGTCTTCACTGCATCATTACAAACTGTACAGATAGAGATATTAGGATGTCTTCACTGCATCATTACAAGCTGTACAGATAGAGATATTAGGATGTCTTCACTGCATCATTACGAACTGTACAGATAGGGATATTAGGATGTCTTCACTGCACCATTACGAACTGTACAGATAGAGATATTAGGATGTCTTCGCTGCATCATTACAAACTGTACAGATAGAGATATTAGGATGTCTTCACTGCATCATTACAAACTGTACAGATAGGGATATTAGGATGTCTTCACTGCACCATTACGAACTGTACAGATAGAGATATTAGGATGTCTTCACTGCACCATTACGAACTGTGCGGAAAGGATTATTAGGATGTCTTCAAGACATCGTTACGATATGTACAGATAGGGATATTAGGATGTCTTTTACGGCACCATTACGAACTGTACAGACAGAGATATTAGGATGTCTTCACTGCACCATTACGAACTGTACAGATAGAGATATTAGGATGTCTTCACTGCATCAGTACGAACTGTACAGATAGGGATATCAGGATGTCTTCACTGCACCATTACGAACAGTACAGATAGGGATATTAGGATGTCTTCAAGGCACCATTACGAACTGTACAGATAGAGATATTAGGATGTCTTCACTGCACCATTACGAACTGTACAGATAGGGATATTAGGATGTCTTCACGGCGCCAGTACGAACTGTACAGATAGAAATATTAGGATGTCTTCAAGGCATCGTTACGATATGTACAGATAGGGATATTAGGATGTCTTTACGACACCATTACGAACTGTACAGATAGAGATATTAGGATGTCTTCACTGCCTCATTACAAACTGTACAGATAGGGATATTAGGATGTCTTCACGGCACCATTACGAACTGTACAGATAGAGATATTAGGATGTCTTCACTGCATCATTACAAACTGTACAGATAGGGATATTAGGATGTCTTCACTGCACCATTACGAACTGTACAGATAGAGATATTAGGATGTCTTCACTGCATCATTACAGCTGTACAGATAGAGATATTAGGATGTCTTCACTGCATCATTACGAACTGTACAGATAGGGATATCAGGATGTCTTCACTGCACCATTACGAACTGTACAGATAGGGATATTAGGATGTCTTCACGGCATCATTACGAACTGTACAGAAAGGATTATTAGGATGTCTTCACTGCCTCATTACAAACTGTACAGATAGGGATATTAGGATGTCTTTACGACACCATTACAAACTGTACAGATAGAGATATTAGGTTGTCTTCACGGCACCATTACGAACTGTACAGATAGAGATATTAGGATGTCTTCACTGCATCATTACAAACTGTACAGATAGGGATATCAGGATGTCTTTACGACACCATTACAAACTGTACAGATAGAGATATTAGGATGTCTTCACGGCACCATTACGAACTGTACAGATAGAGATATTAGGATGTCTTCACTGCACCATTACGAACTGTACAGATAGAGATATTAGGATGTCTTCACTGCATCATTACAAACTGTACAGATAGGGATATTAGGATGTCTTTACGACACCTTTACGAACTGTACAGATAGAGATATTAGGATGTCATCACTTATAAACTGTACAGATAGGGATATTAGGATGTGTTTACGACACCATTACAAACTGCACAGATAGAGATATTAGGATGTCTTCACGGCACCATTACGAACGGTACAGATAGAGATATTAGGATGTCTTCACTGCACCATTACGAACTGTACAGATAGAGATATTAGGATGTCTTCACTGCATCATTACAAACTGTACAGATAGAGATATTAGGATGTCTTTACGACACCATTACAAATTGTACAGATAGAGACATTAGGATGTCTTCACGGCACCATTACGAACTGTACAGATAGAGATATTAGGATGTCTTCACTGCATCATTACAAACTGTACAGATAGGGATATTAGGATGTCTTTACGACACCATTACAAACTGTACAGATAGAGATATTAGGATGTCTTCACGGCACCATTACGAACTGTACAGATAGAGATATTAGGATGTCTTCACTGCACCATTACGAACTGTACAGATAGAGATATTAGGATGTCTTCACTGCATCATTACAAACTGTACAGATAGAGATATTAGGATGTCTTTACGACACCATTACAAGCTGTACAGATAGAGATATTAGGATGTCTTCACGGCACCATCACGAACTGTACAGATAGAGATATTAGGATGTCTTCACGACACCATTACGAACTGTACAGATAGAGATATTAGGATGTCTTCACTGCATCATTACAAACTGTCCAGAGAGGGATATTAGGATGTCTTCACTGCACCATCACGAACTGTACAGATAGGGATATTAGGATGTCTTCACGGCACCATTACGAACTGTACAGATAGAGATATTAGGATGTCTTCACGGCATCATTACGAATTGTACAGAAAGGATTATTAGGATGTCTTCAAGGCATCGTTACGATATGTACAGATAGGGATATTAGGATGTCTTCACGGCACCATTACGAACTGTACAGATAGAGATATTAGGATGTCTTCACGGCCTCATTACGAACTGTAGAGATAAAGATATCAGGATGTCTTCACGATATCATTACGAACTGTACAGATAGGGATATTAGGATGTCTTCATAGCAGCATTACCAACTGTACAGATAGAGATATTAGGATATCTTCACGGCCCCATTACGGACTGTAGAGATAAAGATATTAGGATGTCTTCAAGGCATCATTACGAACTGTACAGATAGGAATATTAGGATGTCTTCACGACATCATTACAAACTGTACAGATAGCGATATTATGATGTCTTCACAGCATCATTATGAACTGTAAAATGCAGAGATATCAGGATGTCTTCACGGCATCATTATGAACTGCTGACAGATCCTCACTTCCAATCAATCTCTATTTGGTTGTCTGTTTTTGACTACTTCGATCCTGATGTTGTAATTTGTGCAATATCCTGGCTGAAGTTGAATCACCCGTGTATTTGTTATTGGTACTTTCGTTCGTGATTTCAATAAATACTTAATGGTGAAGATGAGATTACTAGCAGATATCTGCTGGATTCAGTTGTCATGGCTTGAGGCATCATAGGCGAATCCTTTTATATTCCGCTACATCAGGCCGATGAGACGCTTCATTGTATTACGATCGTAGGTTGATTTCATGAACAAAAACTCTGCACGTTTTCACCACTACATTACATGATTGACTGGGAATTATAGGGTAATAATTTCAGATAAAAACTTGTGTTTATTTTCATTCCTGGCTGTTATCGACAAAAATCATCAGTTTCATATGCGTATTTGCCTTGTTCACTACTATCATTCATCGCAAGTTCTGAGGTTTACAAGCTGCAAATAGTCCCTTTATAATTCACTCTCAGTTAATTTCCAGTCATCCTTCTTTGGGTTTAGGAATACACCAAATATAACAAATAGATCTGTAGATAGATTATTCCGCAAGGTATAAAATATCTGACATCCCGATCTGTAACCTGGCATGCAGTTATCCTGTTCGACATTCAGCAAACAGTCCATCAAATGATTGGTTGAATAAGCATAAGAATCGGATAACGTGCACTGGTGGTGGGAAGGTAGAACGGCGTACTGTCGAAAAGTCAGAATACATTGTTAACGACAGACATCGCAGTTACCACGAGTGATTCTCGAACGCTATCGTTGAATCTGTCAAGTTACAAGCGTCTAGTCCGTCATTCATAATCCAGCCGTCGTCCATTAGAGAATATCCGCGTCCATAATCCAAAGACCTATTCCATTTCCATATAACAGTATTAGCACCAAATTCAAAAAGACAAAAGTATACATAAACATAGGCTTGTTTCCTGCAAGAGAGAAGCGGTCAACAATTTTCAATGATGCCGGCAAGACATCATGATGTTCCTAAAAAACATAAACGTTTCTCAAGGAAAGAGGTACTTGTCTTCCAACCACTCATAATGATATACCAAAAGTATACTGGACTCCCAAACTGCACAAATCACCATACAAAGCTAGATTCATGGCTGGTTCTAGAAGCTGCACCATCAAGCTTCTTTCAATCTTGTTGACCGTTCAGGAGGTAAAAGAATTTTGGGAAAGGTAATGCGGCACTATTTCTAAAAACTGTGGCGTTGAATGTATGTGGACAATGGAAAATTTAAAATCTCTTACGGAAGAACTTGATGCTAAAGATCACATACCGTACAGACATGTATCCACATGGGATTTCTCGACTCTCTATACTACAATCCCTCATCAGGACTTATTGACCGTCTAACTTCATTAATAGTATCGGTATTCAAACAAAACTGATCACCGATATATTAATGTTACAAGCCATAAACGGTTCTTTATCTCTACTACATACAAGGGATATTATTCATGGGATGTTTCTTTGTTTATGGAGTTGCTTGAATTTCTCATTAATAATATGTATGTGAAAATTGGCCACACAAAATATCAACAGCATATAGGTATTCCAGTGAGTACGGTACTAATTGTGCATCCCTGTTAGCTGACCTGTATCTATTCTCTTATGAATACGACTATATGCAGGGGCTTTCGAAAACCAATCGTTTCAAAGCCCGTTTCTTCTTATTCAACAAATGCTATTTAGACGATCTTCTCGCTGTGGATAATCGATATATAGATGACACAGTGAAGAATATATATCCACCTTCGCTGGATTTGAAGGAAATTACAGATAGCACTATTACCATATTTAGACCTATATCTCTAAAAAACTGGTGATAGCAAAATGCGAGCGCAGCTTGCACGATTTATGGTGTTGCATTTCGTAACTTGTGTCTAATGCCGCTCAACCCGGGAATAAGGGGCGGACGAACCCATTTAATTCAAGATCCTCATAGTGTTCATATGATCTGGTGAAATCAAACCGTTACTGGGATATATATATATATCATTTTCTAGATGACGACTTTACAGCGAATATCACATAGATTAAGAATACTGATCAGCGATGCGGATTTTTTTTGGAAATTAATAATGTCTTGCCGGTATCATTGAAAGCTGTTGACGGCGTCTCTCTTGCAGGAAACTAGTCTGTTTTTATGTATACTATGATTCTTGCTTTTTTTATTTGATGCTAATTCTGATATATGGGATATGAATATTAAGTCTTTGGACCACGGAATGACGGACTAGACGCTTGTATTCAGCGCAGATGTTATTATGGATATCTCAGTAGTAGTTAGCAAGCAAAAAAGGTCCTATTTTCCAGGGAGGTAACTCTTGATTCCCGTGATGATTTTTGGCAAATTCCGGGTTATCTCCCCTGATCCGAACATTTGCATATTAAATCTATGAGGTCGCGTGGAGGACGAGTGCACTGTAGTTCCGGTCTCTATTTGGCATGTATTCCTCAGCGGTGATGCGGTCTGGTGGTGATGCAGTCGCGGGAAGAAGCTTCCACGGAGAAAAAGTAGTCCCCAGACTTCATATACGCTGCATGGTCCGATTGGGTCGAGTGAGGTATCAAAGTGAAGCATTCGAGAAGGAGCATCCAAAGGGGTTGGTGAGACGTGGAACTGACGTCATTCTGTGTATGCGCAGTAGACAAAGGGTATGGAAATAGACGTTTTGGGCTCGAGGGGAGCCCCTGATGGGCCGATTGGGTCGAGTGAGGTATCAATGTGAAGCATATGTGAGGGGACATCTGCCTGGACTAGTGTCTCGGTCGTTGTCAACATTCTGCGCATGCGCAAACAGGGAATTGTAGGAAAAGTGCATTGGAATGAACGTTTTGGGATCTAGGGGAGCCCCTAATGGGCCGATGGAGTCGTATGAGGTATCAATGTAAAGCATATGTGAGGGGGCATCCGCCTGGACTAGTGTGTCGTTCGTGTTCAACATTCTGCGCATGCGCAGACAGGGAATTGTGGGAAAAGGGTATGGAAATAGACGTTTTGGGGTCTAGGTGAGTCCATAGTGGGCCGATGGGGTCGAGTGAGGTATCAATGTAAAGCAGTCGTGAGGGGGCATCCGCCTGTACTAGTGTGTCGGCCGTTGTCAACATTCTGCGCAGACAGGGAATTGTGGGGAAAAGTGCATTGGAAGGAACGTTTTGGGGTCTAGGTGGGCCACTAATGGTCTGATTGAGTGGAATGAAGTTTCAATGTGATGCAGTCGTGAGGGCGCATCCGCCTGGATGGATGGGTGTTAGGAATATCGTCATTCTGCGCATGCGCAGGCAGGCCGTAGTATGGAAATAGACATTTTGAGGCCGATATGGACCACTATGGGTCCAAATGTGTCTAGGGAAGTGTTATTTTGTAGCTCTCGGGGTGTAGACTACGACTTGAAGGGATGTCCACGTCACCTGTGAGTAGTAGCGAAAGCGGGAGTTTCGGAGGTGCGATGGAGTGCATTTGGAGTGGATAACGGCCTATTTTTCCATCTAACTACCTGGTAGAGTTACCTGTGAGTGTGAGTGTATGCGGACGTGTGTGTGAGTGAGTGTGAGTGAGTGAGTGTGAGTGTGAGTGTGAGTGTGAGTGAGTGAGTGAGTGAGTGAGTGAGTGAGTGAGTGAGTGAGTGAGTGAGTGAGTGAGTAAAGCCTGCACAACCCCGTGAGGCGTCCCAACGCCAGTTTTAAAGCATGGACGCACTAACGACGGTGAGTGAGTGAGTGGGATCCGACTGGACTAATGTATCGTCCGTTTTCATCATTTTGCGCATGCGCAGTCTGGCCGTACTATGGAAAGCAGGCATTTGGGGGATTCGTGAAGGTTTGTTGAGTGGTTGACCATCCCTGGTCAAATGGACCGTGTGGGGTATCAGTGTGAAGCTCTCGTAGGAAAAGTGGAAATTCCCTCTCATTTGTGGGGCGCTCACTTCCGGTTGTGTGGGACGCTGCCCTCAGCCAATCAGAAGCGAGTATTTTGACACGGTGCATTATGGGACATATCCAAGATGGCGGCGTCTGCTCTCTGGTTCAAGATGGCGGCACGTCCGGTGTCGAAAACTGCCCATTTCGTCGGAATGTGGTCATCTGGTGTCGAAAACTGGACCTTGTATGGGTCCCGCCTAATTTGGTGTAGAGATGGACCACTATTGGTCCGAATGCGTCCTGTGGGGTGTCATCTTGTAGTTCTCTGGGTGCAGACCACGATTTGAGGGATGTTCACGTCATCTGTGATGTCATTGATGACGTTATCAGTAAGAGTAGTAGCCAAAGTGGGCATTTTGGGGCAGTGAAAGAAGGTATTTGGTGCAGAGATGGATCACCCTTGGTCCGAATGTGTCGTGGGAAGTGTCATCTTGCAGTTCTCGGGGTGTAGACTCCATTTGGAGGATGTCCACAGCATCTGTGACGTCATCGGTGACGTCATCAGTACGAGTAGTAGCGAAAGAACATGTTTTATAATTGGTTCAGTGCTAATTTTTTCCCACGATTTGGACTGATGAGGGACACATGTTTATTCCTATATTTACAGACACTACCACCACCACCACCACACACCACCACCACCACCACCGGGCGTTGACGCCCGTCAACGCCCGGTGGTGGTGGTAGCTCCCGTGTGGCAGAGCTCTTGGATCGGAGCTCTTGGAGCCCAAAGCTTGTGGAGCTCAGAGCTCGGAAATGACGTCATCGCATGCATGTGCGCGTACCTGTGGTGCACCCTGTACCCTACAGCTCGTAGGGAATAGGGTACACCAGGGTGCGGGTGCAGCACAGGTGGTGTTGGTGGTGGTGGTCGTGGTGGTAGAGTCTCTTTCACTGCCCCAAAATGCCCACTTTGGCTACTACTCTTACTGATGACGTCATCAATGACATCACAGATGACGTGAACATCCCTCAAATCATGGTCTGCACCCCGAGAACTACAAGATTACACCCCACAGTACGCATTCGGACCAATAGTGGTCCATCTCTACACCAAATTAGGCGGGACCCATACAAGGTCCAGTTTTCGACACCAGACGACCACATTCCGACGAAATGGGCAGTTTTCCACACCGGACGTGCCACCATCTTGAACCAGAAGGCAGACGCCGCCCTCTTGGATATGTCCCATAATGCACCGGGTCAAAATAGTCGCTTCTGATTGGCTGAGGGCAGCGCCTTACACAACCGGAAGTGAGCGCCCCACAGATGAGAGGTAATTTCCACTTTTCCTACGAGAGCTTCACACTGATACCCCACACGGTCCATTTGACCAGGGATGGTCAACCACTCAACAAACCTCCACGAATCCCCAAAATACCTGCTTTCTATACTACGGCCAGACTGCGCATGCGCACGATACATTAGTCCAGTCGGATCCCATTCACTCACTCACTCACCGTCGTTAGTGCGTCCATGCGTTAAGACGGGCGGTGGGGACGCCTCACGGGCGTTGTGCACGCTTCACTCACTCACTCACTCACTCACTCACACTCACACTCATACTCACACTCACTCACTCACTCACTCACTCACTCACTCACACACACGCGCGCATACACTCACACTCACAGGTAACTCTGCCAGGTAGTTGGATGGAAAAATAGGCCGTTATCCACTCCAAATGCACTCCATCGCACCTCCGAAACTCCTGCTTTCGCAACTACTCTCACTGATGACGTCACCAGTTACGTCACAGGTGACGTGGACATCCCTTCAAGTCGTGGTCTACACCCCGAGAGCTACAAAATAACACTTCCCTAGACACATTTGGACCCATAGTGGTCCATATCGGCCTCAAAATGTCTGTTTCCATACTACGGCCTGCCTGCGCATGCGCAGAATGACGATATTCCTAACACCCATCCACCCAAGCGGATGCGCCCTCACGACTGCATCACATTGATACCTCATTCGACTCAATCAGACCATTAGTGGCCCACCTAGACCCCAAAACGTTCCTTCCAATGCATTTTTCTCACAATTCCCTGTCTGCGCATGCGCAGAATGTTGACAACGGCCGGCACAATAGTCCAGACGGATGCCCCCTCACGACTGCTTTACATTGATACTTCACTCGACCCCATCGGCCCACTAGGGACTCACCTAGACCCCAAAACGTCTATTTCCATACCCTTTTCCCACAATTCCCTGTCTGCACATGCGCAGAATGTTGAACACGAACGGCACACTAGTCCAGGCGGATGCTCCCTCACGCATCCTTCCCAATGATACCTCACTCGACCCCATCGGACGACTAGGGGCCCACATAGACCCCAAAACGTCTATCTCCATAGCCTTTTCCCACAATTCCCTGTCTGCGCATGCGCAGAATGTTGACAACGGCCGGCACACTAGTCCAGGCGGATGTCCCCTCACATATGCTTTACACTGATACCTCATACGACTCCATCGGCCCATTAGGGGCTCCCCTAGATCCCAAAACGTTCATTCCAATGCACTTTTCCCACAATTCCCTGTTTGTGCATGCGCAGAATGTTGACAACGACCGAGGTACTAGTCCAGGCAGATGCCCCCTCACATATGCTTCACATTGATACCTCACTCGACCCAATCGGCCCATTAGGGGCTCCCCTAGATCCCAAAACGTCTATTTCCATACCCTTGGTCTACTGCGCATGCGCAGAATGACGATATTTCAACCCCACTCCCAGCCCATCAGATACCCCCTCACGAATGCTTCACATTGATACCTCATACGACTCCATAGGACCACGAGTGGCCCACCTCGACCCCAAAACGCCTATCTTCATACCCTTTTCCCACAATTCCCTGTCTGCGCATGCGCAGAATGTCGACAATGACCGAGACACTAGCCCAGTCAGATGCCCCCTCACATATGCTTCACATTGATACATCATACGACTCCATCGGCCCATTAGGGGCTCCCCTCGAGCCCAAAACGTCTATTTCCATACCCTTTGTCTACTGCGCATGTGCAGAATGATGTCAGTTCCACGTCTCACCCACCCCGTTGGATGCTTCTTCTCGAATGCTTCACTTTGATACCTCACTCGACCCAATCGGACCATGCAGCGTATTTGAAGTCTGTGGACTACTTTTTTTCCGCGGAAGCTTTTTCTTGCGACCGCATCACCACCAGACCGCATCACCGCGGAGGAATACATGCCAAATAGAGACCGGAACTACAGTGCACTCGTCCTCCACGCGACCTCATAGATTTAATATGCAAATGTTCGAATCAGGGGAGATAACCCGGAATTTGCCAAAAATCATCACGGGAATCAAGAGTTACCTCCCTGGAAAATACGACCTTTTTTGCATGCTAACTACTACTTACCTCAAATGACGCCACCACACTGCAATTTCTTAGAATGTTTAGTTTTCATTCAGAAATTTATTTGATCCGGCATCTCCATTATGGACCCCACATAGTTAACATATAGGTCAGTTAATCACATGCAGGTAGCAAACCTCGAGGTATATATCTACAACCAAAATTTCAGTAGTGATTTTCGGATTCCGTGATATTTCTCCATCTCAGTCTCGTTTAAAAAAAACAATTAAAAAATACGGACCACTATTTGCGTCAGAGACCCTTTTGAACTATCTGTTGATCAAAAGTGTGACCGTTTAGATCGAACAAACAAAGAAAGAAACAGGGACGGTAACTCTAATCATAGTAAGAAATGGAAGCGGTATGGTGATATACTAGCCCCGCCAACCTATCACATGAAGTGGTATGGTGATATACTAGCCCCGCCAACCTATCACATGAAGCGATATGGTGATATACTAGCCCCGCGAACCTATCACATGAAGCTTTATGGTGATATACTAGCCCCGTGAACCTATCACATGAAGCTTTATGGTGATATACTAGCCCCGCGAACCTATCACATGAAGCGGTATGGTGATATACTAGCCCCGCGAACCTATCATATGAAGCGGTATGGTGATATACTAGCCCCGCGAACCTATCACATGAAGCGGTATGGTAATATGCTAGCCCCACGAACCTATCACATGAAGCGGTATGGTGATATAGTAGCCCCGCGAACCTATCACATGAAGCGGTATGGTGATATACTAGCCCCCGCGAACCTATCACATGAAAACAGACGAGTCTGTAAGCTGACTTATTGGTCAAACTACTATGTACAGAGAGTGAACCTAGGGGCATATATCAACCACTTGTGGCCAATTCTCTTGCAATTTGCAATATCAACCATAAGGATTCAATCATGTACAGATAACATGTAATAGCGGTGCGAATGTATAGCCTTAGGTGCTGATATTCTGATGGCCTTGTAACCAATTTCATCCCCAGAATCACGAATGATTCTCGAATATTATATTGTTTCTCTATTTCACCCGTTGTAGTTGGCTTACATTTTGATGGCGTGACACCGCGGTTTCCATCGACGGCATAAGCGGAATTAGATACATAAATCGGAGCGTTGTGGTTGTATAATATATAATAACCCTGCGATCTAAGCAGGTGGAATTGTGAGATATAAGGGATGGTACCGTTATGGGTTCAGTCACGCTTTCATTTAACTGCTCATCTGGACTGTATTAGAGGTGATTATTACTATAGTCTGTCCATTTTAATTAGTCGTCTACTTTGGAGCTTGTCAAAAATCAATAGTTAACCCTGCAACAGTTTTCTTTTTTGCAGTGTGTATAACAATCTAAACTCTACAAAATGACTACCATTTCTCTGTGATATCGATAATATATGACTCTTGGACTAACTTTTTATTTGCCTCCATATAAAACTCCTTTTCAGTTGTTTGTGTACCGGGCCTCAATTACATAGGGAGACGTCATAATGTATTCATGCTCACTGGCACAGGTGGTCCATGGGAGTGTCGCTTATATCCCATGCCCAGTGCAATTGCCGAATGATAAACCGCACACACCTGTATGACCGTATACGGCATTGTTGACCTTGTGCTAGACAACACGAATACACTATGACATCTCCCTATATAATTGAGTTCCGGTACATGAAAGAACTGTACTGAAGTTTTCTATAGAGAAAATTGCCAAGTTATTTCAAGCGTGATATAATATCGATATCACGGAGAAATGGTAGTTATTTTGTAGAGTTCTATTTGTTCTAAACGATGCAAGAAAAGAAAATTTATGCAGAGTTAACTGCTGATTATTGACAAGCTCCAAAGTAGACGACTAATTAAAATGGATAGACTATAGATCGTTCTGACAGTACAAATCTACTCCAGTGTGCCATTTGGACTACGGGCTCATGCGCATCGCTAGGATTTTTCAAAGGGGGGTCGATTATCATAGCACTTTAGGCGAGGGTCCAGGGGCCGCCTAGGCCCCGGAAGCTCCGGGGTCCTAGATCGGCGGAGATGCATTCTAAGCGTTTTCCCGGAATTAAATCTGAACGTAATGTATGCAGATTTAGGGATATATTATACAGCTCTGGGACTTTAGATGGCCTGAGATGCATTCTGAGCTATTTCCAACAATTAAACTAACACGTCATTTGTCAAATATCGGTATTATATTTTATTCTGTTGTCATCTTGAAACACAATAATAATGCTTTGGGCCGACATACCTCATAGGCTCACCCAGTGGCGTTGGCCCCGGAAGCTCCGGGGTCCTAGATTGCCGGAGATGCGTTCTGAACGTTCTTCCGGAAATAAAACTGATCATACTGCATGAACATTTATGATTCTATTTTCACGTTTTTTGTTTTCGCAATTATAAGCATGCATCGATATTGAAAGCATCGCACCTCATGCCTTCATCCATTTGACGTTCTAGTTATATTTAAAACATACAAAACGATGACATAGTTCTTGGGAGGGAAACCAATATGCCTACAGATACGATTCATTCACACAAAGATAAAACAAGGAAATCCTCACAGCCCAACAGGCAGGGTCCACGAGCCGTTTAGGTCCCGGAAGCTCCGAAGTTCCAGATCTCCGGAGACGCGTTCTAAGAGTTTTCTCAGAAATAAATTGGAACGTAATGCATGCAGATTTATGGTTCTATTTTCACGTATACTATGTTTCGCATTTATAAGCACTCATCGATATTGAAAAAAATCATACTTCATGCCTGAATCCATTTGACTTTTTAGTTATATTTATCACATAAAAAAACACATAAAAAACGATGGCCTTTACATCATGGAACATTAGAACCAATATGATAGCGATTCATTTACACAAAGCTAAAATGAGCGATCCTCACAACCTGACAGGCGAGGGTCCAGGGGCCGCCTAGGCCCCGGAAGCTCCGGGGTCTGCGGTTTCCGGAGATGCGTTTTACCCGTTTTCTCGGAAACAAATCTGAACACAATGTATATAGATTTATGGTTCTATTTTCACATTTGTTTCGTATAAACCCGCATCCATATTGAAGAATATGCCGGACTCCATTTGACTTTCTGGTTTGACACAAACAAAACGGGCCTATAACACACCACTACACGTCCTGGTACTCTATCTGTAATTTTTGTGTGGGGACATGGTCGGTTAGGGATGCTGAAAAGAGGGTGGCCAAAAGATATTCGGGCCCCGCTAAATCAAAAGTGGGGGGATGGGCGTTAAAATGATTAAAACTAAACATCATATCACTTTCCGATCGATGTCATTTCATGACTGTAAACATTAAATTTTTGCTGAAAATATCACAATAATATTGTGTAGAATATCAAACTGTGTATGATGGACTATATCTCGTGGCCATGGTGAAATACTGACTAGAAAAATTAAACTAATATCACTCATTAAAACGTGGCCATGGTAAAATACTGACTAGAAAAAAAATTAAACTGATATATTTTCCAGAAATGAAATATCGCCCGTTTTGCAACTTCGCCAACGGTAGACCGAGGCTACCGATGCTTCATTATCAAATCCACACGCATCGAGCAGAATGAAAAAAACACACGAGTTAGTGGGTAGAGTCTCATGAACAGAGCTACAGCTCTTACATAATCCATTTTATGGCCATAAAACGGAAAGTCGTGGTAAACCCATTGTTGACCGAACTGACGCGTCACTATTGCAACGGAGCATGCTTACGAGCCTGGAGACGGACATTTTTTATTTCTTTCTTTTCTTTTTTGTTTTTGTTTTCTCTGTTTTTTTTTGTTGTTGTTTTTGTTTTGTTTTTTTTTATGCTTTTTCTTCTGTTTTTTTTTGGCGCGTCCAAGGGGGGGTCGTTCGCACCTGACGACCCCCCCCCCCCTAGCGACGCCCCTGGGGCTGCTAGCTGTCTTTGTTGTAATAATTTGAAAGCTGCAGTTCTGACTCACTGTTCCAAGGTTTGCAAGGGATGAATGTAAACAAAGTATCAATTAAGTTGCAAAGCATGTTCAGCACAGCTGTGGCACACAAAGAGCCGACTAGTCAAAACGGCATACCGAAGTATAAAGAACAGTATGAACTGTAAGTACAAGTGTATACTATTGACCTGACAAGCTTATTATCACTATCGTGAGATTGACTGTTAGCTTTGATTGTGGATTATCTTTGAGTTGTCTATTATGTATGTTAGTTAGGTCGCGTCCAGACCTGTACGTTAAGAAAGTATCCAAGTGGGGACTTATACAATACCATATATCCATTCAGATCTGTGAATGCCACGTCCCGTTTGTCGATGTTGACCAGCTAACTAGTCAAAACTAGCACTTCCGTTTTATCTTCTGGTCCTATTACGCAAGCTAACCATTTGTCATGTGTCTGTATAGGGTCGCCCACTTCCTATTAGTACTGAACTGAATGAAGCGGTCATATTCCAGCCAGTGCTCGAACTGATTATTGTGGTGCTCGAACTGATTATTGTGGTGCTCGAACTGATTATTGTGGTGCTCGAACTGATTATTGTGGTGCTTATTGTGATGCTCGAACTGATTATTGTGGTGCTCGAACTGATTATTGTGGTGCTCGAACTGATTATTGTGGATGACGGATCTGACGCCAGTAGTATACAAAGAGTCAATTGGCGTCTTTGCGCCTCACTGCGCATGCGCAGAACTTGGTGTGACGTCATAAGTGTGGTTGTGCGCATGCGTGAGTGGATGTGAGTGGAGGTGGGTTCAAAATGGCGGCTATTGACGTCCCACACACCACGACACAGTCCGCCATTTTGAACCCACCTCCACTCACCAGTGCACTGATTGACGCCGGTGAGTGGAGGTGGGTTCAAAATGGCGGATACTTACTATCCGCCATTTTGTACCCACCTCCACCACACATCATCAATTGACGTTTGGGTACAAGATGGCGGATAGTAAGTATCCGCCATTTTGAACCCACCTCCACTCACCGGTGTCAATGAGTGCACTGGTGAGTGGAGGTGGGTTCAAAATGGCGGATACTTACTATCCGCCATTTTGTACCCACTCTTCATCAATTGACGTGGTGGGAGGTGGATACAAGATGGATGGGAGGTAAGTAGCCGCCATTTTGAACCCACCTCCACTCACCAGACCTCACAATTGAGGGGGATTGAGGGGGTGCGCATGCGTGAGTGGATGTGAGTGGAGGTGGGTTCAAAATGGCGGATACTTACCTCCCACTCCTGCACTGGTGAGTGGAGGTGGGTTCAAAATGGCGGATACTTACCTCCCACTCCTGCACTGGTGAGTGGAGGTGAGTTCAAAATGGCGGATACTTACCTCCCACTCCTGCACTGGTGAGTGGAGGTGGGTTCAAAATGGCGGACTGTGTCGTGGTGTGGTGGAAGGTAAATAGCCGCCATTTTGAACCCACCTCCACTCACCAGTGCAGGAGTGGGAGGTAAGTATCCGCCATTTTGAACCCACCTCCACTCACCGGTGTCAATGAGTGCACTGGTGAGTGGAGGTGGGTTCAAAATGGCGGATACTTACCTCCCACTCCTGCACTGGTGAGTGGAGGTGGGTTCAAAATGGCGGATACTTACCTCCCACTCCTGCACTGGTGAGTGGAGGTGGGTTCAAAATGGCGGCTATTTACCTTCCACCACACCACGACACAGTCCGCCATTTTGAACCCACCTCCACTCACCAGTGCAGGAGTGGGAGGTAAGTATCCGCCATTTTGAACCCACCTCCACACACCAGTGCACTCATTGACACCGGTGAGTGGAGGTG
>JAVTVY010008889.1:0-47272 GCA_036873755.1 Hanleya hanleyi | reverse complement strand
TAACAATTCATACGATAGCTTTGATTCCTTTTCGTTTATATTATTTTTACCCATTCCGCACGGTACAGCGAATCTGCAGCGTTAATTTGATAACCAAAACTAAGAAAACATTTTTTTTATAAATCTGTACAATCTCCATGTTAATTATATAATAAATCAAAAGATATCTTGTCGGATGTCACGGAATTACATAAGTGAGATCATAAAAAGCTGGAGATATAAATCACGGGAAACCGAAACTTATATGTAATTTTAAAGAAAGAAAATCATTGAAGCGGTAGAAAAAAAGAAACAAAATTATTCCCATGTTGTGATTGTTTATAGGCAAGTTATTTCAAGGTGATTATGTTTTGTGAATGAGGTTGCTATCAGACGAACCATATAAACACATTTCGGAACGATAACAACTGTGTACGAGCAGCAGTAGTGAGAATGTTAGGTGTAAGTTGGACCAAATCAAGTTACTCCTCCATACGTATTTCTCCCAAAAATTTTCATCATATTGCAATCACAATAGTCGTCCAACACTACACTTAGGAAAGAAAATATACGTTAAACAACATCGAGAACAGAATACAAATTCCTGGTATAGTGTGATGCATATCTTCATGATAACATTTCAACACGCCATTTGCAGACTGTTAACATCGCACGTCGTTTCACGACGTCTCCTACATCACCTGGCTCACAACATATCTACCCCAAGCCTCATACGACTTCTGAATCTTTGTATTACAAGGCAACAACTTCAACTTCAACTCAGAAAACTATCTCTAATCTGAAGGCACTGCCATGACGTCCATACTATGGCAACATGTCGATGAGAGAACTTGAACACTCGATACTATCAGAAGCACCAAACCTGACTCTGGAATAACTCAGATTTATTAACCTGACTCTGGAATAACCCAGATTTATTAACCTGACTCTGGAATAACTCAGATTTATTAACCTGACTCTGGAATAACTCAGATTTATTAACCTGACTCTAGAATAACTCAGATTTATTAACCTGACTCTGGAATAACTCAGATTTATTAACCTGACTCTGGAATAACTCAGATTTATTAACCTGACTCTGGAATAACTCAGATTTATTAACCTGACCCTGGAATAACTCAGATTTATTAACCTGACCCTGGAATAACTCAGATTTATTAACCTGTCTCTGGAATAACTCAGATTTATTAACCTGACTCTGGAATAACTCAGATTTATTAACCTGACTCTGGAATAACTCAGATTTATTAACCTGACTCTGGAATAACTCAGATTTATTAACCTGACTCTGGAATAACTCAGATTTATTAACCTGTCTCTGGAATAACTCAGATTTATTGGCGATATTTGCTCATCTTCTGGAGGTTATCCACTATCAAGCTCATCAAGCATTACGTTCACCGTCGAGTATTCCCGAAGATCAGTAAGTTTGTTGGATATACGTGTCATCGCAAAAAAAACTTCACTAGAGAGTGAGCTGTTCACAACACCCACAAACACACTTAGCTACCTACAACACTACTCAACCTATCGCCCACTCTTATAAAAAAAACTCCACTTACAAGAGTGTTCTCGACAATAACAAACACGCGGACGAACTAGTGCAGTATTTCACCATGTAAAAGTCATGAGAAATCCCTCTTCAGGGACGAATTACTTCAGCCATCGAGGAACCATGATACTATGAACCAATCATTCAGATTATCTATCAGGAAGGCTCACTCATCCAATCATTCGAATAAAGCCGTCATATCGTCAAGAAACTAGCAATATCGGCATATCGCGATGCAGGGTCGACATCGGGCCTTACAGACTAGTCTTTTGTGTTAAATGCCGTCATTTACATCTGACGACGATACAGCTCACCAATCTCCAATGTACGAGTTGTCACAGCGAAACAGCTCACCAATTACCAGTATACGAGTTGTCAGAGAATTTCCATCACAGCTCTCTAGATTTGTATCTAATACCGCTTATGCAGGTGTGACGGAAACGGTGGCCACATGCATCCAGTGTCCGGGGAACACTCGCGTCTAGACGTAAGTGTCTCAAGACACTAAGATCTAGATTTAATTGTCCGTCGGGCATTCAGGTCTGGATTTGGATGTCCTGGGACACTGGCTTCCAGGAGACGAAAGTCCTAACCTGGAGCCCAGTGTCCGCCTCGATTACTACTTCCGATTTTCCATCCCGTTTACACGTGGACATGTTTACCAGGGAGTAGTATAGAAAGGGGAGTTACGGCGTTATTGACCTACTTCCGACAGGTGGCGCCAGCAGATCATTTCCGTCTGACCTTTGTGAAGTCACTTCCGGTTCCGGTCATGTGACATAAAGTGACCTTTAACCCTGCGGATGATTTCCGCTATTGTGCGCATTTCCACTATTGTGTACTTCCGATCACGTGATCGGAACCGGGAGTGACCTCACAAAGGCCAGCCGAAAGTGACCCGTTGACGTCACCGGTTGTAAGTAGGTCAATTACGTCCTCGCTGTCTCTCCCTCCTACTCAGGAGGTGAGTGAGGACGAAAATGAAATGAAAAAACAAGATAATTTTAACAGAAAATCTTGAAATTTATGCTAAGAAATAGCCAGGTAAGACTGCATCACACCTAAGGGCTATTCCTCGTGCTTTTGCGCCTCTTTGCTTGTCCGGTGGGAGCTTGTTCACTACAATGAAGAATACAACATATTGGCGAGCACACGTTACAACAAGTCAACACGAGAAATAACACGTTCTTCTGTTTCCACGAATGCAAGTCGCGATATGTAATTGTTCTATAAAGGTGTGGAAGCTGCCATTCATTGGGGTAACTGGGTCTTCCAAAGACGGGATCAAATTTGCATGTCTTCTATATATCGCGGTATATTTTATGCTAACAATTCCTTGTTTAACCCTACCAGGCCTGGGGGAGGGACATTCGCAAATCCCCCACCAAACTTTCTGCGGAACGACAAAAACTTGAGAGCTGACACTCCGTGAATTTGTAGTTTATCATGTTGGGGTCATTTGGAGTCTATTTAAATAACCTCCCGAGCAGAGGATCACGGGTAAAATCACGGTTAATTTATCATGCATTTTTGTTTGGAAAAATTACATGAATAAAATGTTCGCAAAATTTGATCACAAAATCGATTTACTCTGCTGTTTAACACGGTGTAAACGTTTCCAAAAGTTTTGTTTGGTTTTCGTTGGAAAAAAATATGATAAAGTCAATTATGACGAAGTTACTAGAAATGACAAAAATGTAAAGAAAACATGTGATCAACTAAAATCTGTTTGTAGAAACTAGGCGAAGATCAAGAACATCCCAAATGAATGCAGAAAATGTAAGAAAAAAATTATCGATGTCCCCTATGGGCTACCCTTATTCAATCTTGGTTGGAATAGGCAAATATACCCGGTGTTTGTCACGGATACATCATTAGTTTGCGAGCGCCTTAGGTTGAACTACCGGTAATATATACATATTCGCCATATATAAAGTCTACAAAATATATTAATTGCGGGTCACAAGGACTCACTTTTCGCATTCCTATGTAAATGGGTGATACCAAAAAGGAATAGTATCTCGCTCAAACAATCAAAGATAAAACTCATAATAAATATATTCACTTTCAATGATCAAAACAACGGAATTTTGTTGGCATACTGCCACCAGAAAATTCCCTGGACCAGCTCGAAGTATGGAACGTTTCTCTTGCTGACTTTTCCCGGCTTCGTACTTGTCGATATTGTTGGCCAAATATCGCAGACTGTCGGCAGGATCTAAGGATGACATGGGTCTGATTGTGGACAGGTGGTCAGCTTTTATACACATCTGATCAGGTACACAGAAAAAAAATCCTTAAAAATTTAAGGAATATTCGCCGACTGTTACACCAGCGGAATATTCCTCAACATAACTAAGGAATATTTCTTACCATGATGTTAAGGAATTTCCTTAACATGCTACGGAATATTCCTTTTTGAATTTTAAGGAATATTCCGCCGGTGTAATAGTCGGGGAATATTCCTTAAATTTTAAGACTTTTTTTTTTAGTGTACTCAATATAATCCATTAATTTCGCAGATGTGCCATATATGAATGCAGTAATCAGATGCATGTAGATGTCGTGGTATTTTTTTTATTTTGCATTTATGTTATGTTTTATTTATTTGATTATTTTTTAATGATACCAGATGCGCCCCTTGTGAAACCTTTTGGTTTAGTTTTCACCCGGATGGAAACTTTCCAGTCACCTGGGTGAAAAGGTTTTCACCTGGGTGGAAACGTTTTCACCGGGGTAAGAAGATTTCCACCTGGGTGAAAACAGGATTTCACCTGTGTTAAAACAGGTTTCCACCAGGGTGATAACGTTTACGCCCAGGTGGAAACCTTTTCACCCAGGTGAAATCGTTTGCACCTGGGTGGAGAGAAAGAAGGGAAAGAATTCCCCCCCACCCAAAATGAAAAAAAAAAAAAAAATATATATATACAAAACTAAAATTAATAGCATGTCGTATTTATTTTTTTCTAAAAAAATATGTATATATTTAACAAAGATGCGACGGTATAACTTTACAAGACGTACTAAAGCTGTACATGAGAAATGCAGAAAATCAAACATTTTCAACTGACCCCGACTAGGATCGAACCCACAATCTTACCTTCTGCTGTACTGTCCACCGTGTATGCCTTTACCCACTGCACCACCGATTTGCTGGCCGAATCTCCGTTCAGAATTTCTAGTCTTTACTATTCCTTTAGTTTCATATATAGGTCAACCGCACTCTGTGGAATGCCGGACCCTGAGGACTTCCATAGCTGTGGAAGCGCCCATAGTCCGCCAGATGCCATGGTCCGGGCCCTATATATATGAGAAGGGACATTCCTCTCTAGATTTCAGTGACCCGGACTCCAACGATACCAGGACCCTGGTTTCTGCTGATAGGGGGACAATTGTTTCCGAGAGAGGACTTTCGTCTCTGGATCTGGGTGCCCGAAGGGCACCCAGATCCAGATACCATAGTCCCCGGACCCTCATATCTGGCGGACCACGGTTGCTTCCACACCGGTGCTATCATCCAAGTTGCCACATGAACAGGTACAATAAAAGCGTACCTGAGATACAACACATATCACGAATCGTTAGATTCTTGGTATGTGCTTTAGAATAGGTTAACCAGAGGACTATTCTGTGAAGTCATGTGACGCAGTCAGTATGTCGGCACCTCTTCCCACTTCCCTTATAAAGAGATCCTCGTCTTGGCCAGGATGTAATACCCCCCTCTTCATCGGGGCACACACGACATGGGCTAAATTAACCCAGCGTAGCCACACAAAACTCCGCCACCACATCAACTTCATTGACCATTGAGCATCAAATATAATCCATGTCCTCCATGTAATCCAGGCCTTCCACGAACGGATCCTTGGAAGGACACACCTCTGATACAGACGAGAAAACCAGCACCAAACATAACCAGGAAGGCGAACGCTACTTGATGTATTAGATGCCCATCAACGCACCAATCCACAAGAACACAAAAAAGCGATAGGCGACACCTGGTCTGTCTCATTCCTCCACTTATGATAATTCTATATAGACCACAGCTACCTAATCAATGACGAACTGGACGCCTGTATGTCCACATTCAATGTCATATGATTTCTTGTCTACATCCAGAATTAGTCTTGCTGGCATCATTGAAAACTGTTTACGGTTTACTATTTTTATGTACCGGTATTATTTATTTGGCATTGAATTACAAGAGTTTACCTCACTCATAAATGCGATATTTCACTGCAGCTGAATAACGTCTTTGTTATTTAACTGCAGTGAATTATCTAGTAGGTGGTACTACCTTCCGTCTCCTCCAAGACGCCGTTAGTCGAAGATTTCCTGTGAACCGTGCTTGTTACGGAAGAAACATGACGCAGAGATACAATATTCTGGATATTTTGAGAATAAATCTACAAAACTGCTTCCAAAATTGCTCGGATGTGTAAAATTCCGAATTTAACAAAATTCTATGATTTACTACGAGAACGTTTCGTCAAGCGCACTGGATATTTGATACAATGTAGTGACTGGATTAACACACTCCAATCATAAATCCTAATTCGGTCAGAGTGAACACGTCTGATTGGCCGCATGGTGTCATCGATGGTGTCTGTTTGACCGTAACCATGTTATACTCTCGTTTCGAGAAAAGAAATAGTTCCGAGGTGAAACGGTTACTCAGACAATGCAAAATAGAAATTATATATACAAAAAATAAATAATAAACAGAATATTGCATGGAAACGCTTGAATATCATAACTCACTCGACGCATTTGGTGTTAAATAGGTCTTATTGAAGAGAAAAAAATTTTATGGACGACGGCTGAATATTGAATGTCGGATCTAACGCTATTAGTTGTGCTAAGTTGAGTCACTCCTCAACTGTCATCATAAACTCACATGCAACATCTGATATATGAGAATGATTAATATGTGCAGTGATATTCAATTAGTGCTGCAGTTTATTATCCCTATTCTGAATGGCACATTAATCAAAGCTTAATAGCCATAGTTGATAGTCTACAATTAGCTTTCTTCGTTTCGACAAAAGCCGCCCTTCTCTCACTGTAACCTTTTAATGTATCTATTTTTATTCATTTGTCTGTTTTATACTTCATGACAGTGTTTGTATTATTATAGTGTGTTTTGAATGGCAATTACTTGAATAGCAGGTAATCTAAGAATTTGTTTAAATCCCAAAGTTAAAACTAGCATCATCAGAATGCCTCTTTCGACTATCAGTACACCTGACATCCACATCTGGTGGTAAAGGCTGCAGCAATCCCCCCCGCTCCTCCCCCCATCCTCTGTTGTCCTGCTGTAAACCTTATTGTATAATCTGTTCGAAAGTATCGATGTTGCAATAGTGTCATGGTATTGTAGACACTGTGGATATTTCTAGAATAATAGAGCTACATATTATGTGAGTCATCCATCTGGAACTTTCTCATAGTCGTGACCGATTTATCGCAAGTAAATTAAAATGACCGATATAGGAAGAGACCCGTATGACGATGGTAATTGGGTCACAGCGCCATCTACACAGCGCCATCTACACATGTCGATGTTTCTGGAATGATAGAGCCACATACTGTTTCGTGGGTTAATTATTTGGAGCTTTCTAGAAGTCGTTGTGATGGTATCTTGTTTAGATCATACGTCCATGCTGTACCGGTGGAAGTTTCTTGATTTGATAGAATAATCTCGAATGTCCGATAGAGTATAAATAGCCGGACGTTCAGTTGATCGGGGGATTCTAGCTGGCTTCTATGTGGGTGCATTAGAATGTGCTACTGGATATTACCTTTGCCTGAGATTACCGATTGCTGGATTGTATATTCCTGTTGGATTGCGCCTGTGTTATGACCGCTGTGTTATCTACGTAATTGAACTGACGGAAACTGGACAACAGCTGAGCGGTGTGGACTATCAAAATACAGGACCGGGATTTTTGTGCGTCGGCACGGACTGTATAGAGATTTGCATGTTAGTACGGACTCTATATTCCAGTGGGACCTGCATATGGCGTATACATATCTCGCTTAGTAGCATTTGCTAGATCCTGTGTTAAATGTGATGATTTTAATCAACGTCATAAAACATTGTTGCAGAAACTTATAAAACAGGGCTATTCCACCAAGCGCCTCCACTCAAAGTTTCTCAAATTTGGCAAAATACGAACGTATCGTGCAAGATCTATGGCGCTACGTTTCGTAACTTGTGTCTAATTCCGCTTAACCCGGGGCTAGGGGCCGTATGAACCCATGTACTTCAAGATCCTCATGGTACTCATATGAACAGTCACAATCAAAGCGTGACTGAGATACATCATTCTTTAGATGACGACTTCACAACGGATATTATGGATTAGGAAGACTGATCAGCGGTACGGATTTGATATTTTTGGAACATCATGAGGTCTTGCCGGCATCATTGAAAACTGTTGACCGCTTCTTTCTTGCAGGAAACAAGCCTATGTTTATGTATACTATGATTGTCTTTTTGAATTTGGTGCTAATACTGTTATATGGAATAGGTCTGTGGATTATGGACGCGGATATTCTCTAATGGACGACGGCTGGATTATGAATGACGGACTAGACGCTTGTAATCTGAAAGATACACCGGTATAGCATTGAACAGTAAGACTTCATTTAACATTTGTTTGCTGTATTAACCTTACTTAATTAGTATATGATTTTAGTATTGTAAATAAATATTTGATTGTTATTCCTTGACTTCACAAAAGCTTTCCGTTGCGTTTTTCCTATTATCGTTTAGACGTAACAGAAATTGGGGGCCTGCCTGCGAGCTTTGTTTACATTCCAGCTTTGCAAAATAGTTCTAAATTTATACATTGTCTGAATTTGTGAAGTCGAGGAGTAGTATAGTATCAGCATGTCATTTGACCCGGCACAGTTTGCTTCCAAGCCTAGTCAGGAGGAATTTGACGAACTACGCAAAGAGGATTTCTTCGCGCTGTGTAAATTCCTACAAATTAAAGTTAAAGCATCTTGGAGAAAGAAAGAAATTAAGAAACTCATTATTAAACATTTTGTTGGCAAACAACTTTGCGATGAAAGTGATTTTGATTTAACTGAGGAAACAGCTGATGATTTGGGAATAAAGAAATTAGAATTGCAAAATCAGCTGGTATTAAAGAGGTTAGAATTAGAAGAAGAGAAAAAAATAGAGAGAGAAAGGGAAGAAAGAGAGTTTCAGTTAGAGAGAGAAAAGTTAGAAAAAGAGGAAAGAGAGAAAGAGAAATAAAGACAGTTTCAGTTAGAAATGAAGCATTTGGAATTACAGTCGCGAACAAGTCCTCCTAGACATGCACCTGTACAATCAGAATCAAAATTTGATGCGGCTCGTCAAATACGCCATTTCAGGAAAAAGAAGTTGATAAATATTTCTGCATTTTGAGAAAATTGCTGAAAATTTAAATTGGCCGAAAGAAAATTGGAGTTTACTTCTTCAAGGTGTTTTGATTGGAAAGGCAAGGGACGGGACATTTGCACTCAGTTGACGGTAGAGCAAGCATCAAATTATGATATTGTGAAGGATTTAATCCTTAAAGGTTATGAATTAGTTCCTGAAGCCTATAGACAAAAGTTTCGTTGTTGTGGAAAAGGAAACTCTCAGCCACGTGTAGAATTTGCTCGTTCAAAAGAACAGTTATTTGATGGGTGGTGTGCTTCGGTTAAAATTGACAACAACTGTGAAAGCCTTAGACAGCTTATGCTGGTAGAGGAATTTCAAAGGTGTATCCATTGTGATATTAGAAGATTTCTTGATGAAAAGAATGCCAACACTTTAGACCAAGCAGCCCGATTTGCTCATGAATACGCTCTGACACACAGATTATCATCCCAGTCTAATATCTCTGGTAACAAACACAGTTCTTTCTCAAGGCCTGAAACTTTTAACCCCTGTTACAGTGGTCAAAGGTCAAACACAAAGTCTCACCCTCACAGTAATAAGGTATCATTAAGGTATCAAGGAGGTCTCAATAAGGTACAGGCCATAGATTCAACATAGGTACAGGACAGGTACAGTTAAGGCATATACCTTATCTGTACCTCCAAATTTGTCATTTGATCCAACATGGACAAGGTGCAGGTAAGGTACGTTCCAAAAATGCTAATGATGCCTTAATTGTACCTCGGTTGTATAAGGTATCAATAAGGCACAGCAACAAGGTATCACTAAGGTACCATTAAGGTATAGTGTAGGTACATGAGGATAAAACCAGTTCTAGAGCAAGGCGCAAGTAAGGTACATCCAGAGGTACCATCAAGGTATAGAGTCTTATGCAAGGTACCAGGAAGGTATACATATATGGTCAGCCATTTTATAGCTGGAGGTACCATTAAGGTACAACTGAAGGAAACGGTATACGATAGCACACCATAAAAATCAACAAATCCGATTTCAGAAGAATATTTTAGTGTATTTTTACACAAAAAACAGTAATTCTTCCATACATAAGCACTATGAATCATATTTACAGCAACATTCTTTCATCCGGCTCGCTTGTTTAGTTATGGTTTGACTATTTTGTCTATCTTGTTGTATCCAGACACGCTATTGTTCTCATATCGACATGGTAGAAAGCAAGTGAATCAAGGTGAGAGTGTGTGAATTGAAGTCTCTTTCATCAATCTATCAGTCATATAACAATGTCTGTGTCCTATTCCATTTACACCAGGAAACGCAAGTGAATTAAGCACTGATCACCACAGTCCTCTGTTTTCGGCTCTTTAATCCTGTGACTTTGGCACCCATTTCCCGGTTGACCACAGAGGCTGTACTTGTTGAATGTGTTGTACAGAAAGCTGAAATGAAAAAATAAACATCATTAGAAGGCTGAATACTTTTGCAGCCTGTCCCATGGCAAGTGACTATGTGACTTCAATGCCCATTGTATTAATAATGAAGGTATTTTCTACACTAGAGTAGTTAATCTCAGCTACTAAAAAATAGCACATTGGGCTTCAATACCCCTCGGCTATCGATTATTGTCTACACCCAGCAATCTTGCAATGTATAATATCATCAGTGTATTTTTAGAAATAGATTAACAAAAATCTGATCTAGTAGGGCTGACTGTAGTTCAGCTTTTGCCAAGGCCTGAGGTTCTGGTGGAGCATGACCGAATTCTTAGCTCTAAACATACTCTTCTAAAAAGCTTATAATCAAATCAAGTAATTTTATCTTGGAAATATAGATCAAGGTCAGTCATCTTCAAAAATTTTCAAGTCAATTCTAACTTAATTGCATAGGGAACATAAATTTGGAGATCTTAGACTTAACATGTAGAATTTGACCTTTTAAATATAGGTCAAGGTCGGTGATATTCTTAAATAGACTTCAGGTCCAGCCATACGTGGTATAAATTTGGACAATGTAGATTTTTCATGAAATATTGTACTAAATAGAATTGGACCTGGATAAAGCTTCAATCATTCAAAAAATTTAGCAAATATTAAAAGTTGACCTCAATAAAATAGGTCAAGGTCAGTCATCTTCAGTACACATCTGGACCTTCGCCAGATGTATACATAGTAATAATTTGGAAAGACTGGATAGATTTTTTTCATGTTAGACCATAATAAACAGTATATGACCTTGAAAAAATAGGTCAAGGTCAGTCAACTGGGATAGGCTTCTAGTCAATCACCAGTTGCCGAAGTAATATGACTTTGGAGACCCTAGCTTCAATCCTTCAAAAAATATGGCAAATTCTATAATTTGACCTTGATAGGTCAAAGTCAGTCATCTTCAGTACACCTCTGGATCTTCGCCAGATGTATACATAGTATTAATTTGGAAAGCCTAGCTTTATTTCTTCATGTTATATCATAATAAACAGTATATGACCTATAAAAAATAGGTCAAGGTCAGTCAACTGGAATAGGCTTCCAGTCCATCACGAGTTGCATATATAATATAAATTTGGAGCCCCTAGCTTTAATCCTTCAAAAAATATTAGAATTTGACCTTGATAAAATAGGTCAAGGTCAGTCATTTCTAATAGGCTTCTGACCCTTCACCCGATAAATATGTGGTATGAAATCACAATGCCCTGGCTGTAATTCTTCCGGAGATATCGTGTTCACAAGAAAGATGGACAGACGGACGGACGGACAGACGGACAGACGACGCTGATGACAATACCCGAGGGGTAATAACTATTATCACAATATATTAATTGCTGAATATCTTCTATCTAAATAGAATGATGTGAATGCACTATGATATTTCACGAACATAGCTTCTTAAATGCTAATGTACCTGGCATTTAACCGGTGCCCTGAAACTTAGTATGGGAGTTCAGATAGTGATTTTTGCTCACCCTTTATTGCCCCAACGATGTAACTGTTCAGCGCCGGCAATTTCCCCATAGCTAGGTCTTCAAGTGAGAAGAGCCGTTTCATCAAATATCTCGCCGCTGGTCTTCCATCGCTCTGAGCAGTGTTGTTCGTCTCTGTTGGCTGTTTCAGTCTTCTAGGATGTGCGTTACACTTGTTCATTGCCTGGTGATATTGGTTCTGGTATATGAACACACCATTTCCAGGTGACAGCTTAACTATCCGAAACAGTATAAACATTTCAATGAAAGAATGGTAAAAAGTAGCCCTCCATAAAACACGTACCAATGTACAAAATCACAGGATACAGGCCTTGCTATGAATTTGTTACCGGTAATTAATTTGTTAACAATGGACACATTTCCTCTCGGATATCACTTCACCTTATGATTCACATTAGTGTAGTGTACTCATTGTTTTATCGGCATGTCAGCCCTTAATTCGACAAGTACTCTTTTTTTTCCTTGGCCAAGATCAGAGTTGTCTGCTAGATGAGTTTGCATGTTCAATAAAGGCGGTCATATTTTTTCTGTTTTGAGGTTTGAGGCATAAACTAAATTACAGTATCATGTACAACCAAACCACATATCACCCATGACCGAGAATGAAATATCTATTATTAAGCTGTTCTAAATTAACATTCTATTCTAATTGTGAATATCACAATCAGAATGACTCGGTTGCACATTATTGAGAGAACAAAGGAGAGCCCATCTGTTCACTGATCTGTGACTTCAGTTGAGCAGCTGCTGGGTTATATAATTTAACTTTTCACTATTTTTTAACCTTTGAGAGTAATTTTAACTCTTGATAACTGGCATAATTTTATACATGTACTATATTTTCCCAGTATTCCAGCATAATGACATATTCTTCGAATACTGGGAAAATATAGTACATGTATAAAATTATGCCAGCTATCACCAGTTCAAAATAGTCATGGTTTAACAGATAGGCGAAAGTGAAATTACACAACTCAGTAGCTGATCAACTGTTCTCTCAATGATGTGCAACTGAGCCGTTGGATTATGGACGTGGATATTCTTTAATGGACGATGGCTGAATTATGAATGACGGACCAGACGCTTGTATATTTTATATCCTGGCTGACACACTCTAGGGCTGGTCATGCTGGTGGAAGTTCTGCCCAATTACATGTCCAAGTATCTCATTTTGCTAGAATTGGACAGTCTACTAAATTTCCTTTCTTTATATCTCTCCCATTTTAAATTTTCAAATTCTTGTCTGTCCAAATTTGAAAATGTCTGTCCGTTGGGATATCTCTGGCTAACATCATGCAATCCTGTTAATGAGACAAATACTTACACTATACTGCTGTGCCACTGACAAAAATAAGATTCCAGGTTTGGGTCTTGAATATCCTGCTACCTGCGTTACTTGTACTAAGTCAGAATCTGCAAGATGAATATAGGCAATTATTATAAAACTTGATCAACATCAATAAAATATATATTATTGTATCCTATCAGTTGACATCAAAAGTGAGAAATCACCTACTTAACCTGTTCAAAATTAAATCAGGACGGCCGAAATAATTATAAACATGACACGCCTTCATTTTTTCCGCGATATGGAAATGTCAAATGTTAACAGACCAGGCTATTGATAAGAAAACGTGGGGTTATTGGACAATACGTACAAAAAGGACAAATAGCCCGATCGTGCTAATTCAACCTTTTCCATGGATTAATAACCACTTCAAATTTTATTCACCCTTTGACATACAAAAATGGATTACAGAGACAGTGATCAGCTCTTCGCGGCCAGTGTAGCGTTGGGCATTGTAGATCATGTATTGATCTACTGTCTGTCCCAGATAATATATCCGAAATGTTTTTGGCGATATTTCGGAGTGATAAACAAATATTAGATGGGAGATTTGTGGGTTATTTTTTGACGCACAACGTCAAGCCTGCATGTTTATAACATTGGCAGATCAACGTCATCGTGGACCCAAAATAACATGGTAGGTATCGGTGATCTTCGACAATTCTCCACAGATTTTAATGAGATACGTCATGGCCCATCCTCGCTAAAACAAGGGGTATCTCTATACTAGATATAGCCCCTGGTACGCTTGGGCAATGTATCGTGTTCAACGTAAAGCAACAGCGTGGATATATTGACCATTCAGATCACTTGTGTATCCGTCAGGTTTATCGATCCGACCTCACCTCACTGAAGGGCTTGAATTGAGTGAAATAACGCACAGATGTCTATAAAATTTCACTGATCTACCCGTTAATATTTTATTGTTATGCAGGCTTGGATTAAATAGTTTGCGAATAGTTTAGCACAGAAAGTAAAACCCTAACGTCTTTTACCATCAGCACAGTTTTTTCTAGGTCACGTAACTGGAATGTGGGCGGAACGCGGTCTGCTATGCAAGTTGGTCAAGGGTTCGCCTTTGACTCACAAATAGAAACCTTGACGTTGTGAAGATGAAGTAAACCTTGCTGCCCCAAAACAACCCATGATGCAATGCATAACACTGGCAGCCCTTCTCATATGTTTACATCAGAAAAAGTAGTGACCAATGACATGTATGGAAGTGTGTTATGGGGCAGCAAGGTTGACTTGGGTCAGATACGGGGAAAAAATTGTATTTTTTAGTTGTGTGAAGTTTCAATGTATTGTTGTACGATAAATTCTAAATTGTCTCCGAAATATTGACGAAAACGTCTCGGATATATAATCTGGGACAGACACTGAGACAGTACATAAGTTTCTTCACCTAGTTATAGATACTTGCCTGTTGTTGTTGTTGTTGTCAGCTGGTTGTTGTTGAATGTTGTTTATCTGTAAATCCACTCTTAACTCGATGACGATGGGTATGGTGCTATATTTCCGAAATGCTGTTTGTTCTCTTATCATGCTTGAGAAAGTAGACGGCGGGCGGTGTTCGATCCAGCAATACGTGTTGTCGGACTCAGCTCGATCGCACACGTCCGTCGTCTTCCACTGCCCACCCGTACATGTTGTGCACAGCTCCCAGTTCCGTTGTTGTTGCTGTTTTTCAATTTGTTGTTGTTGTTGTCCAAACAACATTTCTTTCTTCTTCACTTTTATCGTGATACTACGGTATCAATATGCCTTGTAGTAACGACCGTACACTGCACTAAAACTATAGCCACCAAAATATAGCCACCAAAATATTCAATTACTCCAATGCTGTCCAGGAGTTTGACTGGAACTTATACACGTCAGGAGGCTATAGTTGTGATTGTGAATCGTCGAACTTTATCTATACACCATGCAAACATATTGTGACTGGTGACCTTGATGTGGATCTGAAATCACTCCTGATGAAGGGACCTAAATATAGAGAGCCAAGAAGAATAAACGAAGGACCAGAAGATAGTCCCTGTCTGCATTGGAACAGTACGTATTGATTGGTATAAGCGAGAAAAAGTTGAACCTACAGTACTCGCTGATTGGCTGGACCTCACCAAGAGCAAGGTCGTTGAAACAATCCGCCATATTGACAGAAGTACTCTTCCCCAAGCAAAACAAGTTCTGAGAAACCTCAATTCGCAAGTCACAATCAAAGCGTGACTGAGATACATCTTTTCTTTAGATGACGAATATTATGGATTAAGAATACTGATCAGCGATACGGATTTGATATTTTTGGAACATCATGATATCTTGCCGGCTTCATTGAAAACTGTTGACCGCTTCTCTCTTGCAGGAAACAAGCCTATGTGTGTGTGTACTATGATTGTCTTTTTGAATTTGGTGCTAATACTGTTATGTGGAAAATGGAATAGGTCTTTGGATTATGGACGCGGATATTCTCTAATGGACGACGGCTGGATTATGAATGACGGACTAGACGCTTGTAATTCACAAAAATCCCCGGTACAGCAAAACGCAAAAGTAACCTGGTTCCCTGGAAAAGTTGTATATGTAAGTATTGTAACAGTAATTTAGGGTACCAGGCTAGTCAAAATCGACTCCAAACAAAAGATCGGCTGTTCTGTCAATTACGGTGTCGTAACAGCCACCCGCGTAACAGGTTTTTCGTCTAAAAATCTCAACTGGTACTTGAGATAAATTTCTACAACCTGGCGAAGTAAAACATAGTTCACCTGTTTAAATTATATGTTAAAATGGGAGCAAAAGTATTCTCTACGGGAAGTTTTTTTGTCATTTACTTCTGTGTTAAACTTAGGCTTTTCAGAGGGTGGAAAATCCTCCAGTGACGTTTTTTTTTTAATCTATGATTCTTAGGTTTTGCCCTGCTTGACAGAAATGGAAATGACTTTACTTGAGTCAAAGCTGAGATACACAAATGTAGGAAAAGTGGGGGAAAAAAAAAATGAAAAAAGACAAAAATATCATAATTTATTGAAATATATACTTAGGCATCTACCACCAAGTATCCCTCAAGCCAGGGAACTGTGCTTCTTATGAATCGTCTTTCATGAAAGTGTCCCCAGACAAAGGTGGACAATGGTACAAGAATGATTCTGGATGAAAGGTTTTTCAGTACGGTTACCGGTATGTAAAAGCAGAAACAATAAACTTACACGAAAGACTGACCTCTGTTTACACATATTTTCTTTGCAAACTGTGATTTGAACCTGTCAAAATGTACAATACTGGCCAGTGGTACAAATGTTAATGTTGAGAAATGCGTCTCACGTCCAATTTGTTGAAAATGAACATGTTGATAAGGTACAAGAAGGTACCGGTACATATATTCGGCTAGAGTAAATGTCTAAGCCTAGGAGGTACCAACAAGGTACACCCCTAATTGATGTAAAAGTAACCAAGTTCATAAGGTACCAAGAAGGTACAGGGCTAAGTAGATAAGGCACCATGGAGGTACTGGTAGAGACTTTGCCAGGTACTGATCAGTATGAACCTACTAAACCTCAAGAGGAACTGTTGAGGTATATACTTATTGAAGGTACAATAAGTCAAATCGGCTACAAGGTATCGTTATGGTACACTCTAAAATTAAGGTATAATTAAGGCACATCTAAGGTACCAGACAGGTAAATACCTCTCTTGCTACTGCGAGGGATCAGTCACCCACTTTTAACACTCAAAATAAGTCTCCCGTGTGCAGCTATTGTAAGAGGGACGGCCATTTAATGGCTGACAAGATCAAGCCTTTCAAAAGCCTAGTGGTTTCCTCACTTCACGATCTATACCCAAGCAGGTTAGTGACGTTCATAACGTATATGACGTTAAGATGACCAAGGACACTGTTCTTATTAGTTCTATCAAGGATAAGGTTGACAGTTTTTCAAACTCTGTTATGGAGATTTTTGAACCATTTATCCACAATGGTTTTGTGTCCTTTTCAAGTAATTTTTCTAATGCTACTCCTGCGACGATTTTGCGAGACACGGGTGCATCCCAGTCTCTTTTGTTGACAAATATTTTGCCGTTTTCTGATTCTTCATCTGCAGGCAGTAATATCCTGATTAAAGGGGTAGATTCTGTAAATTACACACCCGTTCCGCTCCACAACGTTCATCTGTCTTCCAACTTGATTTCTGGAGTTGTTACGGTGGATATTAAAGGTAGTTTACCATTTGAGGATGTTCAATTACTTCTTGGCAATGATATTGCGGGAGAGAAGGTCGGGGTTAACCCGATTGTAACTGACAAGCCTTGTTTGGATCAGATTCATGATCCAGTTGAAGACGAAATTCAATGTTTGTATCCTGCTTGTGCAATTACTAGAGCCATGAGTAAATTGGCTGAGGAGTCTGAAAAGTCTCTTAAAGATGACGTCATCGATGACGTTTGTTTGGTTGACACTTTCGTCTGTTTAAATGATGAGGCTGATAAGCCAAAATTTGGATAGCAAATTGGAATGTTCTAATGACAAAATTTCAAAATCACAGCTGGGTAATGAACAGCATAGTGACAAAGACATTCCCAAGTTGTTTGACAGAGCAGTAGATGAGTGTGATATAACTCAAAAGCCTGTGTGTTACTTTTGTAAGAATGGTGTTCTTATGCGCAAATGGCGACCGCCAGATGTGTCACCTGATGATGAGTGGACAGTTAAATATCAGATTGTGGTGCCAAAGTCATATCGTTCAGATATCCTCAGACTAGCCCATGAAACACCTCTTTCAGGCCATTTAGGTGTTAACAAAACATACTGTAAAATCCTAAATCATTTCTATTGGTCAAGTTTGAAGAAAGATGTTACGGAATTTTGTAGATCATGCCACACATGTCAAATGGTAGGAAAACCTAACCAAACCATACCAAAGGCCCCTCTACAACCAGTCCCTGCATTTGGGGATGCCTTTAGTAGGGTGATTATAGATTGTGTTGGTCCATTACCAAAAACAATGTCAGGCAATCAATACATGTTAACAATCATGTGTGCTTCAACCAGGTTCCCTGAGTCCATTCCTTTACGAAATAAGTTTTTCACACTTGTCGGCCTACTTCAGTCTGATCAGGGATCTAGTTTCATGTCAGGAATTTTTCAACAAGTCAAGCATGAATTGGGAATAAAGCAGTACAAATCATCTGCATACCACCCTGAAAGCCAAGGCGCATTAGAACGATTACACCAAACATTAAAGAACATGATTAGGACTTGTTGTTTTCACACTGAGAAAGACTGGGATGAAGGCATACATTTGTTATTGTTTGCTGTCTGACAGTCTGTTCAAGAGTCTTTAGGCTTCAGTCCAGTTGAATTAGTCTTTGGCCATACAGTTAGAGGACCACTTAAGGGAGTAGAGGACGTTCATTTCCCTGCTCTTATGGGGCTACAACATGGTCATTTGTCAAATTTTTCAAAACAAGCTGACACAACACAACCATTTATGCGTTTTACTGGTGGTTCGATAGTGTGATGGGATGGACCAAAAAATTGACATTTTAAATTCAACGGTTGAAGGGTGCAAAGTGCTCCATAGATTAAAAATTATTCCTCCGGAATACCCCCCAAATTCACTCTTATTCAGTTTCAACTGAAACAAAACTTCTGAATGGCTAATAAATTGATCTTCAATAATATTCTCCACACCCACCCCGATTCCCCACCCCCTCCTGGAAATAGGACTGAAAAGGCTCCGTTTATCTGTTATACCGCTAATATTTTCTAAGAAAGTAAGGTGTCGCCCTGTTTTTATTACATATTTAACAAGCACTATATGTGTTTAGTATTATATAGCAAAATGGGAAAAATTTGACTTTGGGAAGTATGATTTATTGAACATCTAAGAAGAAAAAAATCAAATTTCCCTATGTATTCAGTGTTATGGCTTTTAAGTGGTATGCATGCATTTGGCTGCCATATTTTTTTAACGAGTATGGTGACCCCATTTTTTTTTTCATGGATCATCTTCTCCTAACCGGGTGAAAAAAATCCTGAAATTTAAAAAAAAATTCAACCTCTAGAAATGAACGTCCTCTACTCCCTTAAACTGCTAAAGGAAAAGTTCCTAGACAGTGATCTTGACTCTTAAAATATGTGTCGCTTTCGCATCAGGTTGACTAAAGCACGTGATTTGGCCATGTCCAATTTAAAGTCAGCACAAAACGGTATGAAAATAACCTATGAGAAACATGTCCTTAAACGAAGTTTCAAACCTGGTGAGAAGGTACTGGTTTTTCCTGCCTATTCATGGTAATCCACTTAAGGCTAGATATTATGGTCCTTATGTCATTGAAAGGAAATTAAGTCACCGTAATTATGTAATTCAGACTCCGGACAGGCGTAAAAACAAACAGTTATGTCATGTAAATATGTTAAAGCTATACATAGAGACAGCACTAACAGTACTGTACAGCCTGTAAGTGTAGTTAGTTCTGACCCTGATAATAATGAAACTCGTGAAGAGCCCATGACAGCGGCGACATTACAGAACTCTGACATTCTACTTAATTTGGATTCCATGTTGTGCCATCTTGAACCAGCGCGTCAGGAAGAACTTCGAACTCTGCTCAGTCAATATGAACATTTGTTTCCCGACATTCCTACTCGGACTGATACAATTTCACATGACGTCGATGTCGGAGATTCTAATCCAATAAAGCAGCACCCATATCGTTTGAATCCCATTAAACAAAACTACCTGAAAAAAGAGATTCAGTATTTATTGGACAATGACTTCATTGAACCAAGTAATAGTAACTGGAGTTCACCTTGTATCCTCGTTCCAAAGCCAGATGGCAGTTACAGGATGTGTACTGACTACAGAAAGGTGAACACATTGACCAAAACAGACACATTCCCTATTCCACGCATTGACGATTGCATTGATAAAGTGGGAAGTGCCAAGTTCGTGTCAAAGTTTGATCTACTGAAAGGATTTTGGCAAGTTCCACTGACAGATCGTGCGAAGGAGATATCAGCATTCGTCACTTCGGAGGGTCTGTTCCAGTACAAAGTTATGCCATTTGGAATGAAAAATTCTCCAGCCACGTCCCAGCGTCTCATCAACCGTGTTACTTCCGGTTTGGAAGGATGTGAGACTTACATTGATGACGTCATTGTCTACAGCGATACATGGGAAGATCGTCTACAGAGAATTCGAGCACTGTTCAACCAGCTGAGTGACGCCAAGCTGACAGTCAACCTTCGAAAAAGTGAACTTAGGCATGCACGTGTGACATTCTTGGGTCATGTTGTAGGTCAGGGTCAGATAAAACTGTAGATACTAAGGTTAGTGCTATCTCGAAATTTTGTCCAAATTTTTCAGATATTACTGAACCTTTAACTTGGCTCTTAAGAAAGAGGGTAAATTTCGTTTGGACCGATGAATGTGAATCAGCTTTTGAAAAACTGAAAGCCATACTCAAGAGCGCGCCAGTTCTTTTAGCACCAGATTTTGGTGGCTGTAGATGCTAGTAATGTTGCTGCTGGTGCCGTTTTGTTACAAGAAGGTATGATGGTGTAGATCACCCAATATGTTATTTTTCACGCAAATTTGACAAACATCAGAGAAATTATTCTACAATTGAGAAAGAAAGTTTGGCAATGATATTGGCTTTACAGCATTTTGAAGTTTATGTTACTTCTTCATCGTTGCCAATTACTGTATTCAGTGATCACAATCCACTTACTTTCATAAGTAAGATGAAAAACAAAAATCAAAGATTGTTGAGATGGAGTTTGGTGTTACAAGAATACAATATTGAAATCAGACATATTAAGGACAAGAACAATTTGATTGCTGATTGCTTGTCTCGCATATAATTTACATATATTTGTCAACATTTTTGCTGCTGTAATATAGATTTTATTTTGCAATAATGTTTCGAATTGTCAAGAAGGTTCCAAGTTTGAAACTTTCGTCTTTTTAAGAGGGGGAGTGTCATGGTATTGTAGACACTGTGGATATTTCTAGAATAACAGAGCAACGTATTGTGTAAGTCATCCGTCTGGAACTTTCTCGTAGTCGTGTCCGATTTATCGCAAGTAAATTAAAATGGCCGATATAGGAAGAGACCCGTATGGCGATGGTAATTGGGTCACAGCTCCATCTACACATCTACACTCCCGTCGATGTTTCTGGAATGATAGAGCTACATACTGTTTTGTGGGTTAATTATTTGGGGCTTTCCAGAAGTCGTTGTGATGGTATCTGGATTAGATCATACGTCCATGCTGTACCGGTGGAAGTTTCTTGCTTTGATAGAATAATCTCGAATGCCCGATAGAGTATAAATAGCCGGACGTTCAGTAGATCGGAGGGATTCTAGCTGGCTTCTATGTGGGTGCATTAGAATGTGCTACTGGATATTAACTTTGCCTGAGATTACTGACTGCTGGATTGTATATTCCTGTTGGATTACTCCTGTGTTATGACCGCTGTGTTATCTGCGTAATTGAACTGACGGAAACTGGACAACAGCTGAGCGGTGTGGACTATCAAAATACAGGAACGCGATTTCTGCGCGTCGGCACGGACTGTATAGAGATTTGCACGTTAGTACGGACTCTGAGAGATACACCGGTATAGCATTGAACAGGAAGGCTTTATTTAACATTTGTTTGCTGTATTAACCTTACTTGATTTGTGTCTGATTTTAGTATTATAAATAAATACTTGATTGTTAATCTTTGATTTCACAAAAAGTTTTCTGTTGCGGTTTTCCTATTATCGTTTAGACGTAACAATAGGTATACGGCATAATTATTTTTCTGATGCGACAATTGTCTTGGGGTGGGTAAATCTGCCCGTCAAGGCAGAGGCGAGGACTTTAAACAAAATTAACCCAAAATTGCCAGAAACTTTGCATGGAATTTTGTTTATAGCCTTGATTCGAATGGGCTAATATTTCTCGAGCCAACAAAATTAGTCGATCAATTGAGAATGATTTATCATGATTTTAGGACGACTCCCGCGTATAACTGTATAACATATTAGCCATGAGATTCACCCTAGGAAGTTGAAATGTAGCCATAAAATTAATAATAGTAGCTTTTCCTCTTGGATTTTCCGGGTATGAATTGAGAACAATTGATTTCTGCATACTGACTCGTAACCTGCAGTATAGCTCTCAATTTGTACCCATTGGGATACCTATACGCGGTTGAAACATACAAGAATGATATCGGCTTCTGACATTAACATTACGATGCCCTGTTTTATTGAACGCCGATACTATAATGATATTAGCCTATCATTCTCGGAGTGTTTCTTCGTTTATAGACTTGCTTATTTCTCATTAAAATTATCTATGTGAAATTCTTTGATACCATATACCAAGAGCGTATAAGATATCTCAATGGATACAAATTGTGCAGAAATTGTCAAAGGGTAACCGTTTCTTCTCATTCACCAAACGCTACATAGATGATACACTAGCGCTGTATAATACCTATCTTAGCGACGCTGTGACGCATATTTTCCCCCTACACTGGATTTGAACAAACCCACGGAAAAGAAATCTTGATCTAAACCTTCACAAGAATGATCAGGCCTTTATCTCTCATCGAATCTTAGACAAGAGAGACGATTACAATTTTGACATATTTATTAACTACCCATTTCTGGTTAGCAATATTCCAGAACGACCTGTATACGTGGTATGCATATCTCGCCTGGTAGGCTTTGCTAGATCATTTGCAGGCTTACGATTTTAATCAACGCCACATAATGTTATTGCAAAAACTTGTCAAACAGGGCTATACGACACGACACAAATTAGTCATAATGATTGAAGTGCCGTTATTGAAGAACAGGATGTTAATAATGCTTTCGACTTTTTTCTCAGGACTTTACAGAAATATACAATGAGTGTTTCCCTATCTCTACCAAACCTTTTCGAACGCCTGTAATGATTAAACCCTGGGTTAATTGTGGTATTTTAGCATCTATCCGTGAGAAAAATAGGCTCTACAGAGTACAGTTAAAACAAAAAAGTCACTCTATTAGAAAAAAGTATCGCAATTATAGGAACAAGCTTAATCATTTTTTAAAGACTGACAAGAAAAACTTATTTTCACGACAAATTTAATGAATGTAATAGCAACATAAAGAGACATGGAAAATAGCCAAAGTGACCCCAGTTTTTAAATCTGGCAATGATAGGCTTTTGGAAAATTATCGACCTATCTCTATGCTGCCAGCCTTCAGCAAAATACTAGAGAAAGTTGCGGCTATTAATGTTGTTGATTTCTTAGAAACGTTCTCTATACTCTGTTGCATTCAGTTTGGATTCAGGTCCAACCATTCTACTTTTCTTGCTTTACTGTCTCTTTATGAATCCTTAGTTGCTGCTTAAGAATCCTAATCATTTAGCATTATTTGCTTCTTGGATCTCTCTAAGGCATTCGATACTGTGAATCGTGACATTTTACTTAGACAGTTAGAATATTACGGTTTTCGTGATACCAGCAATCGTTGGTTTAAAAGCTATTTATCTGACAGATTTAAAACTGTTTCTGTTAAAAAATACTTCCTCTACTTTACAATCTATATCATGTGGTGTCCCTCAAGGGTTTATCCTGGGGCCATTGCTATTTATTATCTATATAAATGACCTGATATCTGTTTCAAGTGTCTTGAAAATTATATTATTCGCAGATGATACAAGCACAATGTTATCTCATCATAATCCTGCTGCACTTTTTCAAATGATGTCTGAAGAATTGTTGTTATTATATAATTGGCTTTCCAGTAATAAGCTCTCTTTAAATGTAACAAAAACGAAATTTATGCTTATCAAACCTAACTGTAGAACTAATAGTTCTTTCAATCCAGTATTATCTATTATGGGGCACGATATAAAAACGGTTGACAATTTTAAATTTCTTGGAGTTTATTTGAGTGAAAAACTAACCTGGACGAAACACATTAACGAAATATGTAAAAAGGTGTCACAAAATTTGGGTTTGATAAATACAATTAAACACAGCCTCAATAAGAAACTTCATATCTATTTTATTACTGGCTTATTTTCCCCTGTCCTATTATAATATTGTTTGGGGCAACACTTTTTCCACGCAACTTAAGTCTCTTATTACCCTTCAAAAACGAGCAATAAGAATTATATCTCTCGTACATCCTCTAGAACATACCGCTCCGTTATTTGCCAGACTTAAAATATTGCCTCTGTTAGTTTTGAATCAGTACCTTATTTTGCAACTGTCTCATAAATTTATCAACCATAGATACCATCAATGTTTAAGAATTACTTGACAAGATTAAGTGGCATACACCAGTATCCCACAAGAGGTTCTGCTACGAAATTATATCGCTATCCATTTCGGTCTTGTCTTTCTCTACACACAGCTAAAATTAAGGCTCCTACGGAATGGAATAAATTGCCCTCCCATCTACAAATTTGCAGATCAATTTCTCACTTTATGTACCTTCTTAAAGCCTTTCTACTAGCATAATAACCATTGCACATATTAGTCATATCTAATATAATAATGAGTAAATACATAGTCCAATATCATATTAATCCTTTATTCACTTTCTACCACTATGCTTTATTTATAAGACTTTATATTTCGTTGCCTCACACAAACATTTCAGAGATTGAATCAATGCATCTTTTCTGTTTATTATTTGGGATATAACAAGCTCTTTGGGGTTTTCTCCCGCCACCCTAATATTTACGAAACTCATACTATGTGATATATTGAACTTCTGGTTTTTTCTTTATATATGTTGTATGTTGGATGGTGAATAAATAATACCAAACCAAACCAAGGCCTGCATTCAAATTTCTCAAATTCTGTGATAACTATCTGTGCAAAATCTCTGACGCTGTCATACGAAAACGATATCTGGCACTAACTCTCATACGAAATGGGTCTTTCGATTATTGAATGTCGGAGGTGACGCTTGCAAGTTAGTTGAAGGGGTCGCGTTTTACTTTGAGATATCATAAATTTATTTCCAGAACGGAATTAGACAGGTTCTTAGGAAAACCATATTGGAAGCATCGGGCCTTTCAGAGCTATTAGCTAGGAAATCTGTCTTGTATGTAAAATTGTCACAAAACGTTTCATTTAAATTCAAACAAGGTGTCATGGTATTGTAATCTATTATTAGACATTGTGGATGTGTCTAGAATATAGGGCTGACGCAAGCTTGTTTACGTACTAATATGTGGGCCAGCCACTTGGAGCTTTCTGGAAGACTATTGTAAATGGTATCTAGGTCAGACGATGCGGTAATGCTGTGTATTCTAGAAGCTTCTTGATTGGCAGAATGATCAGAATGCCTCATAGAGTATAAATAGCGCATCACTCAGTCATTCAGGAAGGAATTCAAACTGGCTTTTTATTTGGGCCTGTTATACTGTGTTACCTTTGCATGTAACTACGGACTGCTGGATTATTTACTCCTTTGTATTAACTGTTGACTGCTGCATAATCTACGCTATTTGTTAACGGCTACTGGTACTGTGTGCAACTGAGCAGTGTTGGATTACCATTATTCAGAAGAGGGATTTGTGCGCGTCAACAAGGACTGTAAAGTGTACACCGGTATAGCATTGAATAGTAAGACTATATTTCATACATCTATTTGTTGCATTAACCTTACTTAAATTGTATATGATTTTAGTATTGTAAATAAATATTTGATTGTTCACACGTCTTTCTGTTACTGTAAAAGCTGACGTAACAGAAATTGAGGGCCTGTCCGGGAATTTGTTTAAATTATTGATCTGCTGGCAGCTTTGCAACATAGTTCTAAATTGATACAGCTTTACAACATTGTCTTAATTTGTGAAGTCAGGGAGTACACTATCAGCATGTCATTTAACCCAGCACAGTTTGCCTTAAATCTTAGTCACGAGGTATTCAACGAACTATGCAAAGAGGATTTGTTCGCACCGTGTAAATTCCTACAAATTAAAGTTAGAACATCTTTGAGAAAGCAAGAAATCAAGAAACTCATCGTTAAACATTTTGTTAGCAAACAAATTTGAGATGAAAGTGATTTTGATTTAACTGAGGAAACAGCTGATGATTTGGAAATAAGGAAATTAGAATTGCAAAATCAGATGGAATTAGAGAAATTGGAATTAGAGAGAAAGAAAGAGAGAAAAGTTGGAAAAAGAAAGAGAATTAGAGAAAGAAAAGCTTAAAAAAAAGGAAAGTGGGAAAGAAAGACAGTTTCAGTTAGAAATCAAGCATATGGAATTACAGTCGCAAACAATTCCTCATGCACCTGTACAATCACAATCAAAATTTGATGCGGCTCGTCAAATACGTCTCGTCCCACCATTTCAGAAAAAAGAAGTTGATAAATATTTTCTGCATTTTGAGAAAATTGCTGAAAATTTAAACTGACGAAAAGAAAATTGGAATTTACTTCTTCAAAGTGTTTTGATCGGAAAGACAAGGGATATTTACACTCAATTGACGGTGGAGGAAGCACCAGATTATGATACAGTGAAAGATTTAATCTAGGTTATTAATTACTTCCTGAAGCCTATAGACAAAAGTTTCGTAGTTGTGAAAAAGAAAACTTTCAGAATCATGTAGAATTTGCTCGTTCAAAAGAATAGTTATTTGATCGGTGGTGTGCTTCGGTTAAAATTGACAACCAATTTAAAAGCCTTAGACAGCTTATGCTGGTAGAGGAATTTAAAAGGTGTATTAAATGGTGACATTAGAAAATTTCTTGATGAAAAATGTGCCAACACTTTAGATCAGGCAGCACGTTTTGCTGACGAATACGCTCTGGCATTTGTCAATGCTGTTAAGCCAAGTTCATTCCAGTCTAATCTCTCAGGTCTTTCGCATGGCCTAAAACTTTTAACCAGAGTTACAAAGGTCAAAGGTCAAACACAAAGTCTCAGTCACCCACTTTTAACACTCAAAATAAATCTAATGTCTAATCCTACTCCTGTGAAGATTTTGCAAGACACGGGCGCGTGCCAGTCTCTTTTGGTGGCAGATACTTTGTTGTTTTCTGAATCTTCATCAGCAGTCAGTAGTGTCCTGATTAAAGAGGTAGATTAAACGTAGTTTACCATTTGTGGGTGTTCAATTACTTCTTGGAAATGATCTTTCGGGCGATAAGGTCGGGATTAACCCGATTGTAACTGACAAGCCTTGTTTGAATCAGATGCATGATCCAGTTGAAGAAATTCAAAGTTTATATCCTGCTTGTGCAGTTACTAGAGCCACGATTGAATTGGATGAGGAGTCTGAAAAGTCTCTAAAAGATGACGTCATCGATGACGTTTGTTTGGCCGACACATTCGTGTGTTGAAGTGATGAGGCTGATAAGCCACATTTTTATAGCAAATTGTAATGTTCTAATGACAAAATTTCAAAATCACGGCTGGTTAATGAACAGCGTAGTGACAAGGACATTTCCAAGTTGTTTGACAGGGCAGTAGATGTGTGTGATGTGACTCAAGAGCCTGTGTGTTACATTTGTAAGAATGGTGTTATGCGCAAATGGCGATCGCCAGATGTGTCGCCTGATGATGAGTGTGCAGTTAAGTATAAGATTGTAGTACCAAATTCATATCGTTCAGATATCCTAAGACTAGCCCATGAAACACATCTTTCAGGCCATTTAGGTGCTAAAAAACATATTACAAAATCCTAATTCATTTCTATTGGCCAAATTTAAAGAAGGATGTTACGGAATTTTGCAGATCATGCCACACATGTCAAATGGTAGGAAAACCAAACCATACCAAAGGCCCCTCTACAACCAATCCCTGCATTTGAGGAACCATTTAGTAGGGTGATTATAGATTGTGTTGGTCCATTACGAAAAACAAAGTCAGGCAATCAATACATGTTAACAGTCATGTGTGCTTCAACCAGGTTCCCTGGGACCATTCCTTTACGGAATATTAAGGCAAAAACTATTGTTAAGGCCTTGGTTAAGTTTTTCACACTTGTCGGCCTACTCCAGTCCGTTCAGTCTGATCAGGGATCTAATTTCATGTCAGCATATTTCAACGTCATGCATGAATTGGGAATAAAGCAGTACAAATCATCTGCATACCACTCAGAAAGTCAAGGCGCATTAGAAAGATTTCACCAGACATTAAAGAACATGACAAGGACTTATTGTTTTGACACTGAGAAACACTGGAATGAAGGCATACATTTGTTATTGTTTGCTGTTAGAGAATCTGTTCAAGAGTCTTTAGGCTTCGGTCCATTTGAATTAGTCTTTGGTCATACAGTTAAAGGACCACTTAAACTGCTCAAAGAAAAGTTCAGACAGTGATCTTGACTCATGTAGTATCTTACAATATGTGTCGGACTTTCGCACCAGGTTGACTAAAGCATGTGATTGACAATAACCTATGATAAACAAACCTGGTGAGAAGGTACTGGATTTTTTGCCTATTCCTGGTAATCCACTTAAGGCTGGATATTATCTAGATGTACTGATCAACGACACGGATTTGGTATTGTTGGAACATCATGATGTCTTGCCGGCATCATTGAAAACTGTTGACCGCTTCTCTCTTGCAGGAAACAAGCCTATGTTTATGTATACTGTGGTTGTCTTTTTGAATTTGGTGCTAATACTGTTATATGGAATATGGAATACTTCTTTGGATTATGGACGCGGATATTCTTTAATGGACGACGGTTGAATTATGAATGCCGGACCAGACGCTTGTAATTATGGTCCTTATGTCATTGAAAAGAAATTAAGTGGCCTTAATTATGTATTTCAGACTCCTGACAGGCGTAAACAGTCTATATAATACATATGTATCATATGATGAGACTATAGAATTAACCGCAAAGGAAATACAAAGGTGAGCTAAAAAAAATCTTGCGGTTTGAATGGATATTTAATGAAATGATTAAATGTAGCCAAAATAACCTAAAGCACTGTCTTGCTACGCCGTTTAGCTTGATCTACTCCACCTCTGTGTACTCAACACCGTGGTTTTATAAAAAAAAGAGTAAGCATTTAGTGATCCAGATAACTTTTGGCGAATAACAATTACAAGTTGAATAAGTAAACTTTTAATAGTGTTCTTAGTAATAGGCTATAAAATACACTGTAAGAAAATATGTTATCACAAAGAACAAATATGTTTTACTTCGACAGATCATATGTTCACTCTTCAAACACTCATTGACAAATAAAATAATAAGTTATCAAAACCACTTTACACATTCTTTGTTTACTTTTATTTTGAAGACCTATATTTTGAAATTACGATAAGTGGACCTGAATGGGCTATTAACTAAGATAGTAAACTGAAAAGTTTATAAAGTAAAGTAAAGTAGTAGCTGCAAGTAAAAATTGGAGATTATTTAATAGATACATTTACATCGTGCATCGGTGTACGCCAGGGTGACAGTTTAAACCCTAATTTATTTAAACTGTTTTTACATGACCACCCCCTATTTTTGACTAATCGGCTTACGTTGCTGACATCGGAAAACACCTGGTAACTATATGCAGAGGGGCAACAACCTATTTTCAATTGTTAAAGTCTTTTAATGGAAATCGCCCACATATTCCAACATTGTTCTACATATTTGATCATACTCTGAAACCATTTATTGCATGGTTGTGAAATTCGAGGAGTATTAAGTAGCAAAAATGCTTTTAAAAAATCTTCTCTGCGTCTTTAAACTACTAAAGGGGAGAAACTCCATCTAAAGTTCATAGATTTTCTCTCGGCGTACACTCTAAAACTTGTATCGAAACAATCATGGACAAATCATGCAAATCTTGATGATAACAGTCTTGGTAAGTAAGTTTATCTCTCGAGTTTATCTTTTGAGTTACATACAGATAAATTTGAATCTAATGGTGTGTCTTTGCGATGGAAAGTTTACTATGCCAATTCAACTTAGATCATTTATCTCCTAGGATTGAGCATGGCTCCCCAAGGCTGCAGCCCTCCCTACTAAACTTTCTGCGCTATCTCCGGAACGAGAAACAATGGAGAGCTGAAACTCCGTGACTTTATAGTTTATCATATAGTGGTCATTTTGCGCCTATTTGCATGACCCCTGAGCAGAGGATCATGGGTACATTCAAGATGGCGTCCACGTGGGGTACCAGAAAAGTGATATTTTCGTCATATTTCTTCAAATATGTGACAAGTGCACAAAAACTATTTTATTTCACATCACATTAATATTTACTAATATATCATGCAGTTTTTGCGCAGAAATTGCATAAATAAAAAATTCGGAAAATCTGACCAAAAAATCGACCAAAAAATGCCGTTTTTCAAAATGACGTCACTGTTACGTCATCGAGGCGGCCATCTTGGATTTTTTTTACATTTTCTGGTTGAACTTGGTCCAAGAGTATGGTGTGGTGAGTTTCAGCCACCTAGCTCACAGGGTAAGAAAAATAATTAGGGAGTGCCCTTTCGCCCCCCCCCCCACCCCAGACCAGGATACGTCCCAGAAAGCCCAGGCCAGATAGGGTTAAATTAAAATGAAATTAAAATTGACAACTTTCACTCAACAATTATGTCCGAAAGATTAAATTTTCATGCACAATATTCAAGTAACCTATGTACCGTTATTCATTGAAAACTTCACGTTAGAACCGTATTTACTCCACATTAAATAGTTCGTATATTAGTGCAGTGGCAAAATTTGGACTCAGTATTCACAAATTAATGATTGAAACAGGAAGATATATCGTGATTAAGCACAGCAACTTCAAGTTCGGAGATGATCTCTGTCTATTGACGAACGTAACTGATATGGGAACACGTGTGATTCGGCAGTACGGATATATTTTCATGGTTAACCTAGAGCAAAACTTCCTGAAGAATTACTCTCAAGCTTCATTACTCTAAGATTCATCGAAGACATTTTTATTATATGGACTCCTGGTCAAGAAGCTCTCCATAGACTTCACCACCCTCTATCCCACCATCAACCTCAATCTGGACCACTCCACCTACCAGTTCTTCCGTTAAGATACGAAAACCAACGATAGAGACCTCATTGTATCGTAGTCCCACTGACCGCTATACCAACCTCCATGCCTCTGGTTTCCACTCTAAATACACTACCTGTTCCGTTGGTTGCTGCCTAGATCAGCGCTCCAAGAGAATCTGTTCCAACAACGCAGATGGCGATGCTCGCCTCAACGACTTTCAACAACCTGAGATAGACCCTATAGAATGGTAAACGAACAGATCGACAGAGCGAAGAGAATTCCCAGAGATGACTTCCTGACCCTCAGACACAATTAAACGCAACATTTAAAAGACCATAGTCCCAAGACGACAAAATCCCACTTGGTGTCACCAATAGCCCACAAATGAATACACTCCAATGCATTATCAACGACCCAGAGCCCATCACCAACGAGCTACAGACCATCATCAATGAAAATGACACCGTCAGACCGGATCTACAGGAGAGACCAGTTATTGCATATAACCTAATCTCAAGCTACGCCTTGTTTCTAGCAAAATTTCTTTTGACACCGACATCAACGGCACAGCTCTGTGGATCAAAGACCAATGTGAAATGCGTCATTTACCCGCCACACAAACTTTCTGGACCTAGCAGCTACAGAAAGGTTATTTTTCATGCTATTCTATCAAGGAGTTATCATGTGCCGTAAATGCTCTTAAGCCGTCTACATCGGGGCATCAGGACAGCCCCTAATAAGACAACGCATGAATGGGCACATTTTACCCTGCCTGACCACTCCCTCTGACGAGAAATTGAACAGCACAAAATCATCACCAAATTTGACTGTATAGACAAGGGACTGAACAGGGATCTGGGATTTCTATCACATTACAGATTCTAATTACCTTATTTACATTTATTAATCACTATTACCTTTCACATGTTATCATTAGACCTACACCTGATTATTCACCTTTAACTCAAATCGAAAAGTCCGTATGCATGGAGCCATACAGCGAAACGTCACGGTCAGTCACATTGTCCGTATAGGAATTTAACATGTAAGGCCGCTCATTTATTTATCTCCTGTGAAATCCATTCTATGAGGATTCGTGGTTCGCATTGCAAATAACAGCTATGTTGTTTATCACAAATATATATTAAATAAACTTAATCGGTTAATAACGTTTCAAACCGCACTTTTGATGTGTTCAACACTTATTTTTTAACGACACAAGCAATTTAAATAACATGGAGCCTGGTGACCCACATACAATGTTGCATTATATCTCGGCGTTATTCGGTCACAAGGTACCAAAACGCCTGGTTCGCTCGGTATAATCTGAACAAAATTCTTCTCGACTGCATATGTAAAATTCATTATGATTGGAGACATTTTGAAATCGCAATTAATGGTATTTGTATGGTAAACCAATTCAAAATTCTCTAACATGCGGCGCGACTCTGACCTGGATCGAAGCAGTGTAAGCATGGAGGGTCCAGTGGAGTACACATCAATACCCTGAATGTACCGAACCTTCATTAAAAATTACTACAGACTAGAAACATGGGCGAACAAATATAAGTATGTTGTTTATTTATTTTGGTACTCATTTGTCATACCATAATAAGTGGTTGCCATAAAATTTTGTCTATTGCATTTTATAAATATTTAAAAAATGACCTACACTCATGAGCCAATTTAAGGTCCCCGTATAGACCAATGATCACCCTATTATATGAGATAATGTAGTTCATTCGCCCAGACGTCAGCGGGACGTTTGCTACAATGTTACAACACCATCGGCGCTACATATATCTAATACGCTTCATGCAACATTTCAGCCGAAAAAAATTGATATGTCGTTCAACACTGATTAGTGTTGATTGACGCCGTATTCATTCATCTATTGTCTCCTTATCATGCTTAATTATAACACTGTCCGTGTTACTGTTTGTAACTGACACTACTCACTCATGTGTGCTAGTTGTACAGCTCTTGGATATATGTATCTATGTTGACAAGCACTATATGTGTTTAGTATTATTTATTTATTTATTTATTTATATATTTAGCGCTGGAAAAGATATTCAATAAACAAAGAAATTTACCGCGAAATTCAAATAAAACATTGAGTTGATGGGCCGCGAAATCCGAATGGGAAGCGGCCCTTAAGGGAGTAGAGGACGTTCATTTCTAGAGGTTGAAATTTTTTTTAAATTTCAGGATTTTTTCATCAGGTTAGGAGAAGATGATCCATGGAAAAAAAATAGGGGATCACCATACTCGTTAAAAAAATATGGTAGCCAAAAGCATGTATACCACTTAAAAGCCATAACACTGAATACATAGGGAAATTTGGATTTTTTCTTCTTTGATGCTCAATAAATCAAACTTCCCAAGGTCAAATTTTTCCCATTTTGCTATATAATACTAAACACATATAGTGCTTGTTAAATATGTAATAAAAACAGGGGGACACCATACTTTCTTAGAAAATATTAGCGGTATAATAGATAAACTGAGCCTTTTCAGTCCTATTTCCAGGAGGGGGTGGGGGTGGGGAATCGGGGTGGGTGTGGAGAATATTATTGAAGTTCCAATTATTAGCCATTCAGAAGTTTTCTTTTTGTTGAAAGTGAATAGGAGTGAATTTGGGGGTATTCTGGAGGAATAATTTTTAACCTATGGAGCACTTTGCACCCTCCAACCGTTGAATTTAAAATGAAAATTTTTTGGTCCGTCCCATCACACTATCGACCCACCAGTAGAACGCATAAATGGTTGTGTTGTGTCTTTTGGTTGATTTTTATTCCATTTTGAGATGTTTTGCGTACTTTTGTTAGGAAATTCAGCTTGTTTTGAAAATCCGACAAATCACCATGTTGTAGCCCCATAAGAGCAGGGAAATGAACGTCCTCTACTCCCTTAAACTACAATTTCAATCAATCAATCTCACCTCACATCTCACCAATCACGTAAAGCCCAACTCACACTACGAACATTTTGATGTATTAGAACAAAAACACTGTTCAGAACATGTTTTGTCTGCAGTGTGAGGGGCCCAGAAACAGAAAAAATATGTTCGGAACAAATGTTCGTGAGATCAAACTTGTGTGATAAGCCCAACTCACACTACGAACAATTTGTTGTATTAGAGCAGAACAGTTTGTTCGTGTTTTTGTTCGAGGTAACCTCAGACTGCGAACGTTTTCTCTTGACCGCCAGTCGCCGCGATCAAGCAGCGAGGCCATTTTCTTGTGTCATGTGAGAGCGGCTTCGTCACATGACCGACAGCTGCCAGTTGATTGGAAAACTGTTGGGAAATGTTCGGCAAAATGTTCGCGATCACCAAGACAAAAACTTTTTCAGGGCAAAACATGTTCGCAATATCAAACAAGCTTGATCTCACGAACATTAGTTCCGAACATATTTTTTTCTGTTTCTGGGCCCCTCACACTGGAGACAAAACATGTTCTGAACAGTGTTTTTGTTCTAATACAACAAAATGTTCGTAGTGTGAGTTGGGCTATATTGCGAACATGTTTTGCCCTGAAAAAGTTTTTGTCTTCAGTGTGTGGTGAAATGTGCAGCACAAAAACCCAATTTCGGAGGCTGGCTTTCTGAAATTGTACGGGTCTCTGTAGATGAATCCGAAGACACCAAATGGACTGGCCAACAAAGCTCAGTTCGGCAGTCAGGCTGAAAATATGCATACGATGACGAAGGCGACATTTGAAGTCTCGGCCGACAAAGACAGAAAGAGTTACTACATTAATACTAGACTTTGAGCTAACCATATCTCCATCTTCTACTGTGGAATTTTGTAGACAATGTTTTTCCAAAAACCCAACTTATTACCTGCTGAATAATGCTTCCTTGCACTTTGGGCTCGGGGGCGTTTGCCATTTAGAACCATTTAAATTTGGGTGCCCGTAATCTTCAATATGAAGTGATAAAGACTGAGGGTAGGGTTATCGAACTTTTATTTCATCAAACTGTAACATGGTTGATGTCATTAGATACACGAATGAATAATGTTTAACATAGTATACGATTTTTTCGGATATACACGAAATTTGTACGTGAGTCTGACGTCATGATGACGTCACTTATAATATAATGCATACCTTCTGCTATCGCTGATAGTGGGTCAGCCAAATGAACGAAAACGCGATGAAAAATATTTTGATCGCATTATGTGTTGGAATCTGGTTTATATAATGTGGCAGTTGAGACACGACCAGACAATATTTTCACTTATGACCATCAACGTCATGCATGACGTCACAGACGCCGTGTGAGAACATGTCGGCCTAATTTACCTATTCACTTAACGTAACTCCAACCGGAAAAATATAAAATAATCTAATTTGATGATTCATAGTTCAATTTATTGGACCGACTTGACCATTCATGATATTGAACGCGAAGTTCCGAGGAGGACGAAAATGTCATTTTTAACAATGTTGTTGCGTTATGACGTTTTCATGACGCCATTACAACATCATACTCGGCTCAAACATGCTTAAATGTGATATAATCATTTAGTACATTATATCGCCTTTCCAAATTTACCCCCTCCCCCTCCCTTCCCTTCCCCGTCGTGATATAGCTGAAAAAATGTTGAAAGCGACGTTAAACCCTATTCACTCACTCACTCACTCACTCCAAATTTACCAGATATGCCAAATATTCACATTCCAAAAATTGTGTTCTAGTGCTTAGAAATTCGAGCACTAGCAGTAGTGCATTCCCAATACATTTCTATGTGATTTGATCAGAAATAATGTCATTATTTATGATATTGATCATGGAATTTAGACGAGGGCGAAAATGTCGTTTTGAACAATATTGTCACATTATGACGTCATAATTGCTCCAACCATGCATAGATATGTTATAGTTATTTAGTGCATTATGTGACATTTCCAAAAGTGCCAAGTATTGAACTAGTCACAAGATGCTTTTCTATCCATGTCCCCATTTCAGAAAGTGACTTCCATACCACAATGTTAGAGTTTCAAGGTTCCATAAATCCCAAAGCGCCCATGGCCAGAGTGAGAACAAGTGGTTTCCAATTTGGCATATGATAGGCCTTCAGAACAAGTGAGAAATGACTACATTGTAGTCAAAACCTGCGGCAGTGGCAATAATACAGTGAAAGGCATATCAGCGGAGGTAGTGGTAATGGTAGAAAAAACAACATCTGCCAGTGTTTTCATGCCCAGGGAAGTAATTTTCAGATTCTAACTCACAATTGTAGGAATTGCCTAATAGGTCTGATACCATATATATATTCACTTTCCCCGTTCAAAATCCAACGATTTTGACTGGTCCATGCCGTCTATACTGAATTGACAGACGAAGTCACAATTATCGGTTTGGCAATATCTTGGTATAAGTATCGTGTATGCCAAATTTCAAAACATTCGGTTCAGCCGTTGATTTTTGCAAATCAAAAAGGCTTTCAAATATTTGGAATCCAAATAAATTTCAAGGGTTTAGTCATAGCGCAAAAATCTACGCTCTTCAGTCTCCCTTCTCGCTTACGTTGCCGAGCATAATGGAAAGTTTATATTTCCTTAATTTTCAATGAATTTAGTATAAGGTCTATCACTCTGATCTGTGAAACTATGGAATGGGGTTGAAGGCTTTATCAAACTGTCCAAGAGGCATAATGACACTTTTCACTATTAAATTAAGGCCTGTGACAGTCTTGATATTCAATTGGACTAATTAATTAAGTTTCTGTATTTGCGTGTCACCTGCAAACTAAATACCTTGACACTATTTTCCATGCAGCGAGTCAATACCAAGACATTAACTATTTCATTCTTAGGAAATATCATCTCATCTGACAAGTTCAAACTTGCCTTTTCGAAGGTAATTTAAGTGGAAAATGTCAGGGCTAGTTCACTAAACAAGGTATGTGTGTAAGAGAATGATGTCGAATTCTCCTCTCCTGGAAATCAAGGCCCTAGCTTTTGACAACGAGGACAAATAGATCGCTTTTATGGTCAGCATCTGCTAATAAATGACGTCCTTCCATTCGTAAAACTGACAAAGTAACGTAAATTTTGTATAGAACCAGTAAATTCTAGCAGAAATGGGCTCTGACTTGAGAGAATGATGTCAAATGCAATATGTTTCTGCGCATTGTCTGCTGATACACATAAGTATTGAATTTTCGGAAGTGATTAATGCTATTCTAAAGGGATTCTGAGTGCGGAAGAGGACGGGAACATCAATACCAGCGAATCAAGGCCCTGGCTTGCGAGAATGAGGATAGAGAGGCTGTGTTCTGAAAGAGAATCATTCAAAATAGCTATTTGCCGAATGTCATGCAACCGAAAGTGCACAATATAACTGCACGACTGCGAGGTATTGTTCGCGCACAGGGGTGTCCAACTCATTAAATACTACATAGTCATTTCTGTCTCTTCGAAGTGGGCTACCATTTGAAATTGTCCGGTAATGAGTGAGTCCATCTGAATCCTTTCGTCGGCAAAATAATCATTCAAGATTCAAGATTTTATTGTACAAACACCAGTCAAAGGCAGAGTACAAAATTTTAAGAGGAATACAACTAGAGAAAAAATGGAACAGTGACATGAATATTAATATTTATATATATGTTATATCTGAGAGATATGTTATATTTGAGTGTTACTGTTGATATTAGAACCTTGATTTTTAGGATTAAAGTGCATCAGGGGACTGTTGCCAGCATGTTTCGAGTGGACCTACTTTTGATGAAAATTTCTGGTGATTTTTGATTAAAATCACTGGTGATTCTAACTTGGGCCGTGCCCATCTTAAAATTGGCAGGATTTCAACTGGGGGTCCAAGAGTTCAGTGCGTGTCTGAGTCCTAATGCATACACTACTTCGTAGGTCCTCTGACGTTATTCACACTGGGCATGAAGGTGCATTAGGGGACTGTTGCCAGCATGTTTCGAGTGGACCTACTTTTGATGAAAATTTCTGGGGATTTTTGATTAAAATCACTGGTGATTCTAACTTGGGCCGTGCCCATCTTAATATTGGCAGGATTTCAACTGGAGGTCCAAGAGCACAGTGCGTGTCGGAGTCCTAACGCCTACCCTACTTCGTAGGTCCTTTGACGTTATTCATACTATTCTCATATATAATAATTAACGAAGCAATAATTCATTCCATCGAATATAGTTGCAAATGAATTTCAAACGCGCTTGAAGACAGTATTGTCATGTGAGATCGGAGGTTGAAAAGAAAAGTGTGGCAGAGATGACACTCTCTTAGCGCATGCGCATTTCAAAAAGTCACAAGAACAAGAACAAGAACAACAACAACAAGAACAACAACGCGAGCCTCCCGTAGACCTGCGTGCCGCAGGTAAAAACATAGTCGGCAAAATTCCCCAAGGGGGAGGTGAACCTATTGTTGACTCACGGAATATAAGAGGAAAGATGAACTTACCAAAACCAGACAATGAAAACGTAATAACCACGACGTACCGGAGAGCTGCGGAAATCCTCGCTTTAAGTAGCTTCCTAAGTAGTAGTGTCTACGGAAAAAACGTCTCATTGACCTCTTTGCACTTAAACTTGTGGCGGTCATGTGGCGATCACGTGATCAAGGCATGTACTGACATGTTCTGGATTGCATCAGTATTGGCTGTGTGCCAAGTTTTGACCACTATAGGTCTGGCAACCTTTGACCTTTGTATTCCTCCGCGAGGATGCGGTCATGTCTGGCGGTGATGCGGTCGCGGAAAAAAGCTTCCGCGGAGAAAAAGCAGTCCCCAGAATTCAAATACGCTGCATGGTCCGATGTGAAGCGTTCGTGAAGGGGCATCTGATGGGCTGGGTGCGGGGTTGAAATAGCGTCATTCTGCGCATGCGCGGTGGACCAAGGGTATGGAAATAGACGTTTTGGGATCTAGGGCAGCCACTAATGGTCCAATTGGGTCATATGAGGTATCAATATGAAGCCTATGTGAAGGGGCATCCGATGGGCTGGATATGGGGTTGGAATATCGGCATTCTGCGCCTGCGCAGTAGACCTAGGGTATGGAAATAGACATTTAGGAATCTAGGGGAGCCACTATTGGTCCGATTGGGTCGAGTGAGGTATCAATGTGAAACCTATGTGAGGGGGCATCCGATGGGCTGGGTGTGGGGTTGAAATATGGGCATTCTGCACATGCGCAGTAGACCAAGGGTATGGAAATAGACGTTTTCGGGTCTTTGTGGGCCACTAGTGGTCCTATGTTTCGGCCGCTGTTAACATTCTGCGCATGCGCAGACAGGGAATTGTGGGAAAAGGGTATGGAAATAGACGTTTTGGGGCCTGGGTGGGCCACTAATGGTCTGATCGAGTCGTATGAGGTATCAATGTGAAGGATACGTGAGAGGACATTCGCCTGGACTAGTGTGTCGTTCGTGTTCATAATTCTGCGCATGCGCGAACAGGGAATTGTGGGAAAAGGGTATGGAAATAGACGTTTTGGGTTCAAGGGGAGTCCCTAGTGGGCCGATGGGGTCGAGTGAGGTATCAATGTGAAGCCTACGTGAGGGGGCATCCGCCTGGACTAGTATGTCGACCGTTGTCGACATTCTGCGCATGCGTAGACAGGGAATTGTGGGAAAAGTGCATTGGAAGGAACGTTTTGGGGTCTAGGTGGGCCACTAATGGTCTGATTGAGTGAGATATCAATGTGATGCATACGTGAGGGCGCATCCCCTTGGTGGATGGGTGGTAGGAATATCGTGATTCTGCGCATGCGCAGACAGGCCGTAGTATGGAAATAGACATTCCGAATGAGTCTAGGGAAGTGTTATTTTGTAGCTCTCGGGGAGTAGACCACGACTTGAAGGGATGTCCACGTCACCTGTGACGTCACTGGTGACGTCATCAGTGAGAGTAGTAGCGAAAGCGGGAGTTTCGGAGGTGCGATGGAATGCATTTGGAGTAGATAACGTCCTAGTGAGTGAGTGAGTGAGTGAGTGAGTGAGTGAGTGAGTGAAGCGTGCACAACGTCGGTGAGGCGTCCCCAACGCCCGTCTTAACGCATGGACGCATTAACGACAGTGAGTGAGTGAGTGAGTGAGTGAGTGAGTGGCATCCCACTGGACTAATGGTTCCTCCGTATAGCATAACGCCTTGACGCCATGATACAGACATATGAGAGAACAACTACAACACGTATGAGAGAACAACAACAACAACAAGTTTTTTCATATAGTTTATTTTCCCCTCCATCATAACATACCCACGTTGGGGGAGCCGCGTTGGGTAGGTTTACAATTCAAGAAGTCTCTTGTCCAATCAGAGGCCACCATCTGGTCCTGTCATATTGGTTCTTGCCCATTAGATGTATTCTCGGCTGTCCAATCAGAAGTCGCCGTTTCAGAAAGTTCCATCTTTGCTCGGTGTGACCTAATATGATTCTTACTCATTCATTCATCCGTCTGTACATCTGTTACAAGTATCTCTTTCGAGATAATCGCGGCCATATTTTTCCATACAGGGAAAAAACGGCCTTTGGTGGCAAGCTCTCACTTCGCCCACTGGGAAATCTCCTCTCTCCTCGTTCCAATATTACAGCCGGCCAAGAGTACACCTTCAAGGCAGGTCAGGCATCGCTGGCGATGGTAGCGGAGATCCCCAGGCTCTCCCCTGGTTGAACTGTAACCCACACTGAAGAAATCATCTATCATTTCCATAGTTATGGGCGGGTATCTTTTGGTAACTCTTTTGGGAAGTCGAGCGGGAATCGGCACTTGTTCGTCAATCTTCAACGATTGCTCGTCTGCCTTGGAATTGGCTGGCTTCTCCATTTGATCGGGTCTGGCACAGGCTGTAAGAATGTACATCTAACATGCGTGTTTCCGTATTTATAGTTAGAGATGGGTAAGTTTAAAATTCAAGAAGACTCTTGTCCAATCAGAGGCCGCCATTTGCATCTGTCATACTCGATCTTGTCCGTTAGATGTATGCTCGGCTGTCCAATCAGAAGTCGCCGTTTCAGAACGTTCCATCCTTTTGTTCTAGTCCTCGGGCAGGCCTGGATGTTCGTCGGGCAGCATGTCCTGAAACAGTTGTTTGCGCATTCTACTCGCATTTTCCAGGGCCTCGGTGGATGGTAAACCCATATCCTCTTCCAAGTGACGCTTGGTCTTCATGATGGACTTGTGCGTGAGGTCGCCTTTCATTTCAAGCGGTAGTAAGGTATACTGTTCCTAGATCGCCATGGCTGTTTTCCTGATGCGGGGCCGCATTTCGGTGTACGCCTGTTGTAAGTTATCCTGTCCCGCGTCCTCGATCGCTTCAGCGTGAGTATTGATAGCTGCTGTCACAATACCATCCCAGAAGGTAGGTTCTGCCTCACTTTCCTGGGATGTAGGCTGACTATCTGAGGTCAAGCTCTCCATATCAGTAGATAGACTGTCAGCAATCTTGGATTCGGTATCAGTCGATGTACTCTCATCAATCTCTGTATCAGCATCTCTCTCAACGAGCTCCTCGGAGTCTGGATGGAAAGTCTTCTGGTGTCGCATCATATCGTAATATCTGGTGAACGTGAGTTCGCACTCAAAGCAAGTATAAGCCATGTCGACGGTTGAACATCGACTGAGCGTGTTTTAGCAATACACTTGCTTTTATAGACGCCCGTCAACGCTTAGCTTAACGCTTCAACGCCCTGGTGAATTAGCTCATAAGCTGTAATTTTACTGGACACCAATACATCGAAATGCAGTGACGCCCATCAACGCCCGTTGTTACGCTTTAACGTCCATCTCAAGCCCGTCTCCACACATGTTATGTAATGTCCATCATCACTGGACGTTGATGTTGGAGGTTGAAGAAGATAATTTCCCGTCTCCAGCTGGGTCTCCATAAAGGTTTGAAATGCCTCCTGCAGGGTCAGCAGATTCTGGGCACGGGTAGTTGTGTTGGTATCCTCATTGGATATTATCTGTTTCTTATGCAGCAGAAGACATACGCGTGTCACCCATTGGATGTCATCTATGAGCGTGGTAAGATGTGAAGGCATCCGTTGGTGCTGAACGGTGATTCCACCTTGCGCTGTATCAATAATAGCATCGACATTGGCTTGACGTAAGGCTTCGGCTAGAATATCCTCGTTGTCGGGTTCAAACAAGTTGGACTCTGCAGTGCTCATGGTGAAATGAGGGGACTGGTGCCGTGTGGTCTATTTATAGTGAGACGCTTTTGGTCTTAATGATGCGTTCGAACAAATGTTTGTTTGTGCTATTGCGGTGACATACGCCGCTTTCCAGTTCATGCCCGAGGTATCCAACATCGACGCTGTTCTTTCGATTTCCATATGAACTGGTTCCTTGTCCAACAATTTCAGATGGGTCAAGAGGTCGCCATACTGCTGACGTAAAGCCCGTCGTAGTCTGGGTGCCAAAGTAGTATGGCCTAACATTGCAGCTTCCTCTTTCGAATACCCTTTGCGGTGAAACTTGTCTCCTGTGGCCTCCAACAGCTCCCCCAGCTCGGCGTCCATTCTTTCTGTGAACAAATCCTTCCATAGCCTCGAGTTCACATTATGTTCATTCCCTTGTACGGGTTTGGGTTGGTCCTTCACGGTTGGGTAGTATTCGGAGACTAATGGTATGAAGGGGACACGCTGTACGGGAGCGGGTTGCTGCTGCTGCTCTGCCAGATGTGGACTCGGTGGATAGTGTAGGGGCTGTGGTGATGCCTCACCGGGTAACAGGTGGGTCGTCAGCCGACGATCTTCCGGGGTATGGGCTTTTAAATCTACGAACAGGTAGCCGTACGGACGACTTGTCGCTCCTTGTAACGCCTGCAAGAAATGGTCGATGTTCTGCGGATAAATTCGACTACCAAACACACGGATTTGTGCTCTGTCGATGGGGTTGGAGAACAACACAAAGTATTGGCAGTTCAAGGCAATATCTCTGGACGCCTTCCCTTGAGGAAAGAGATTCTGAGTCAAATAGATGACGGACAGATTGCGATGATGGGACCCTTTGGTGAATAGGTCGGCGATTTTCGAATTGTCCTTGGCCACACTCATCAGATCATCGAGCACTACCACGTTGGTCTGCTCGGAATCGAAGTAATAGGGTTCGTCTATGTCGTGAGGAATTCCTGGGACAAAGCTCACATTCTGTAACCTTGTAGTTTCGTAGACGGGCTGCCATTGGCTATAACACCAAACAACACGTGTCGGAGCTGGGGTTGCCACACCTTCCTCTAAAAACTTCATCACCCAGGACGTCTTTCCACACTCCGTGGGGCCGCTCACCGTCATCGTATAGGGATGTTCTACGCCACTTGGTGGGCCTATAGCGGGACTTTTTTTTTTTTTTTTATAATATTTTTTTTATTTTTACATATAGTAATAAGTACAGTATATTTACAAACAATTATAATAACAAAAGAATATACAATATACATGGACAAGTACAACACACAAAAACACATGTACTAGACGTGGACTAATACAGAAACACATTTTGATTGGGAAAGTAAATTAATCATGCCAACAGCCTGAACATATAGATATAATTATATACTGTATCACATTTGTTCAATTTTTGCAATGACACTTTCAACCGACGCCCATTTTTTATTGAATTTAGACATATTCATATGCATTTTGGCAATCAATTTCTCTGTGGTATACTGTCTACAAATTACTCCAAGCAATAATCTAAAATTTAACGTATCTCGTGTAAATTTATTCCTATAAATGTATTGTTTCGTAATAAGCAATATAGTATTGAGAAATAATTGTCCACTATCCCACCCGTAGATAATATTCTGGTTGGTGAAGTTACCTCTATATTCCAAGGAGTTAATTAACCAGTTATGGAGCTCGTGCGGGACTTGGTAGTGTCTCTTGTCTATGCGTTAGACGCATATGTCTGAGCATATTGTCGCGACTAGAGAGTGTCTTTTGACATAACGGACATGTACTCGACATGGTACCCGGTCAAAGGATGGATACAGACTGAGGCTAATGGTGTACAAACCACCTTATATGACCACTCACTCACTCACCCACTCCCTCATTCACTCAATCACTCCCTCGCTCACCCACACACAGATCCCAAAATGCCTGCTTTCTATACTACGGCCAGACTGCGCATGCGCAAAATGATGAAAACGGAGGAACCATTAGTCCAGTCGGATCCCACTTACTCACTCACTCACCGTCGTTAATGCGTCCATGCGTTAAGACGGGCGTTGGGAACGCCACACCGGCGTTGTGCACGCTTCACTCACTCACTCACTCATTAGGCCGTTATCTACTCCAAATGCACTCCATCGCACCTCTGAAACTCCCGCTTCCGCTACTACTCTCACTGATGACGTCACCAGTGACGTCACAGGTGACGTGGACATCCCTTCAAGTCGTGGTCTACATCCCGAGAGCTACAAAATAACACTTTCCTGGACTCATTCGGACCCATAATGGTCCATATCGGCCTCAAAATGTCTATTTCCATACCACGGCCTGCCTGCGCATGCGCAGAATGACGATATTCCTACCACCCGTCCACCCAGGGGATGCGCCCACACGTATGCATCACATTAATGCCTCACTCGACTCAATCAGACCATTAGTGGCCCACTTAGACCCCAAAACGTTCCTTCCAATGCACTTTTACCACAATTCCCTGTCTGCGCATGCGCAGAATGTCAACAACGGTCGACTAGCAGAATGTCGACAACGGTCGACATACTAATCCAGGCGGTTTCCCCCTTACGTAGGCTTAAACATTGATACCTCACTCGACCCCATCGGCTCACTAGGGACTCCCCTTGATCCCAAAACGTCTATTTCCATACCCTATTCCCACAATTCCCTGTTCGCGCATGCGCAGAATGTTGAACACGAACGACACACTAGTCCAGGCGAATGCCCCCTCACGTATCCTTCACATTGATACCTCATACGACTCGATCAGACCATTAGTGGCCCACCCAGGCCCCAAAACGTCTATTCCCATACCCTTTTCCCACAATTCCCTGTCTGCGCATGCGCAGAATGTTGACAACGGCCGAAACACTAGTCCAGGCGGATGCCCCTCATATAGGCTTCACATTGATACCTCATACGACTCCATAGGACCACTAGTGGCCCACAAAGACCCGAAAACGTCTATTTCCATACCCTTGGTCTACTGCGCATGCGCAGAATTCCCATATTTCAACCCCACACCCAGCCCATCGGATGCCCCCTCACATAGGTTTCACATTGATACCTCACTCGACCCAATCGGACCAATAGTGGCTCCCCTAGATCCCAACACGTCTATTTCCATACCCATGGTCTACTGCGCATGCGCAGAATGCCGATATTCCAACCCCACACCCACCTGTCGGATGCCCCCTCACATAGGCTTCATATTGATACCTCATATGACCCAATTGGACCATTAGTGGCTGCCCTAGATCCCAAAACGTCTATTTCCATACCCTTGGTCCACCGCGCATGCGCAGAATGACGCTAATTCAACCCCGCCCCCAGCCCATCAGATGCCCCTTCACGAACGCTCCCAATCGGACCATGCAGCATATTTGAATTCTGGGGACTACTTTTTCTCCGCGGAAGCTTTTTTCCGCGACCGCATCACCGCCAGACATGACCGCATCACCGCGGTGGAATACAAAGGTCAAAGGTTGCCAGACCTATAGTGGTCAAAACTTGGCACACAGCCAATGCTGATGCAATCCAGAACATGTCAGTACATGCCTTGATCACGTGATCGCCACATGACCGCCACAAGTTTAAGTGCAAAGAGGTCAATGAGACGTTTTTTCCGTAGACACTACTACTTTCCTACTTGAAATATCTGTCGAAATTACATCCAGACTGTGGTAGTTTTGGGCAGAAACCTGTCGACAACAAATATGGTTCCACAACAGGGTAATAGACGTCCACACCTTGGAAACGTTCATGCCTCGCCTCGGTCAATTCTGTAAATTGTGAATTATATTACAATCATTGCATTCGTGTGATGGGAGCCACTGTTTTGTCAAAATTCAAATTTAGCCTAACCCAAATAATGGCCATTACTGGTCACAAAAGCGTGAAATCGACGAAAAAATCGATGAAACCGACCGCAGTTTCAACTTTGTCGTTGTTATGGCCGCATTTTCTTGCTTTTTGACATAGTTTGAACTGATGAATATTCAGTATTGAACTGTTATTGTTTACAATTTCAGTATTTTCTGGGCCATTTTCAAGTGAAGAAGTCGGGTGTATATTTTTTATTCCGTAGAGGGACTGTATATGATTTTCTGAAATGTTACGTTATGTCATTTCTTTACGAGAATGAAAAGTCATCGTGTTTGACGTCGCTTGGTTGACTTTGTCGCGTAGAGAACGCAACTTCCGATGGAAAGACTTCATATGCCAGGCATCCCTTGGTTATTTAGGTCATATCACTGATGATTCTGAATATCTCAAAATATTTGTAGTGTCTTCATTAGTTTTCAGTCTGATATTGGAGTCAAATTAAAGGCAGTTTTTTCCACGATAAACAAAAACACATAGACATACTTGCTAGCTGCTAGTGGAAATAGATTCGTTATCCAGTGTCGGGAGTATGATACTAGAATTTATCCTGTTTCCGGTCGTGTGGTATTTCGCCGTATTTCGTATTCTACTTCCCGCCACTGGATCACTCACAGTTCATATATAATTTGACTTATTTGTTAACAAGGTTGGAGACATGTTCAGGCCTTACATACTAATACTGTTAATGAGACATTTCTTTCCTTGAACATTCACGCACCAGGGCAATCTACACTTCTAATATGCTGTCAGATATTTTTCTCGACCTTTATGGAAAACCGTTAGATGTTCAAACTCGATAGCCTTATTATAACGACCATGAATCATTGCATAGGCCATGAATCATTACATTGACCATGAATCATTGCATAGGCCATGAATCATTACATTGACCATGAATCATTACATTGACCATGAATCATTACATTGACCATGAATCATTACATTGACCATGAATCATTACATT